>JAGQEM010000265.1:0-36851 GCA_019202945.1 Corynespora olivacea
CGTGCTAGTAAGATAAAGTAGAAGATTCTAAATCTAATACAAGTATATCACATATAGGTTCTATTATTAGTATTAAATAAATTCACTTTTCGTACGTGGTGTTAGTCGTGCCAAGAAAAAGTGTCCGGCTCGGTGGTTTGTCCGGCTCGGTAGTGGAATACGTTATATCATAGTACAACTACCCCCTTGCATAAATGGTGACCGCTCATCGTCAATGAACTGTAACAATACGAGACTATCATTTTTTATGTTATGCAATTATATAGAATCGAAAGTTTATAAAGTACGGTTTGCCAATACGACAGTTATCCAATTCAAACACCAAGCTGAGAGTTACTAAGGAAATGTGAGCCCCCGCCACACCTGTATCCTGAACCCTCTTTAATCCATCTAAAACCTGCCGGACAAATTCCCATGTCTCTAATCTTCTGCTGGACCGCAGCCTCCTTTTGCCTCTTTCTCTCTGCGTCCTGCTGTGCCTTTCTCAATCTCTCTTCGGCCTCTTTCCTCGCCTTTAAAGCGGCCTCGGCCCGCTTCTTCTCTTCTAGCAATTGCCGTTCAATCTCTTTGCGACGCTTTTCGTTCGCCAAGCGCTTCTCTTCTTCCAACCGCTGAAGCGCTTCAATTTCGGCTCTCTCGGCCTGTCTTCTGGCTTCATATTCACGTTGCTGGACTGCAACGAACATCTCTTCGGCTTGTTTCAGAGCCTTCTCTTCTGCTATATGCCTCTGAAGCTGTTGCCACACCTCGTCAGATACTCCAGGGTCACGTTGTGAGGATGAGACTGCGGGTTTTTGGTCATCAAGATGATCGGGTACCATATTTCCGTTTGGAGGAATCGGTTCTGCTACCGTATTCTTCGCTATGACAGAGGGCGCATTCGTGGGAGTTTTTGGTGGACCTTGCTTCAAGGTAGGCAGAAAATCAGATTTCAACTGGCTTGCCATGCTCAAGGTATCTTTTCTGTTTTCGTTTCTGGCCTTCTGAGACAGTAGCATCCCATTCAGGTGCTGCAAAATGTCGGGAAGGGCTACTGTCATTCCAGAGAAAGTATTTCCAGCGAATGCTTCTGAGCTGATCTTCTTGGCAATGTTTATAACATCTCGCCCATTCCCCCAAGATTGGAGTTTGGAAAGCTGTGCAAAGATATCGAGCATTTGTTGACGGTTTGCAAGTGGTATAGAATCCATGGGTGGTTGAATGTCCAATTCGTTCCTCTTGATTTCGCGATACAGGAGCTCAAGACATTTCTCCGGTTCCATGTTCTCGAAAACGACCTCCTCGGGGAAACGACTGGAAAGGCCTGGATTAATCTGCAAGAGCTCGTCAATTTGATGCGTATACCCTGCTAGGATGACGACAATCTTCCCCATGAACTTGGGTTTCGTCAAACAGTCAACAAGTTCGTTGACAGCTTCTTTTCCAAAGTGGTCGTCACAAAAGCGGTACGCTTCATCCACAAAAAGCACCCGGCCCAGAGCCTCAGTCAACTTTGCCTGTGTCTTAGGTCCAGTTTGTCCGACATACTGACCTATAAGGTCAGAAGCAGAGCATTCGACGTAGTCGCTCGATGACAAGATCCCCATGTTGTAGTAAAGCTTGCTGATCTTACGTGCCACAGTCGTCTTTCCGGTTCCTATTCAAACATTACAATCAGTAGATGGCTTATATATCAATTTCAGGATGGTTCATTTACCAGGGGGTCCCTTGAAAAGAAAGTTGAATGGAATCTGAGTCCGGGGATCTCTTCCACAAGCTTTCATATTCCTCGCTACTTTTTGGTACTTTTCTAGCTGGCAAATGAGTGTCTCACACCCGACGATGTCAGCGAACAGGTCTCTGCAGCTGAAGCCAGCACCCTTTGCTCTGTCATACTCTTCATCAAAGTCCTGAGGAAGGAAAGTGATTTCAGGGTTCATCTGGTCTGTACTAGAAGCTGATGTTCGTTTTTGTTCGAGTTCTTTCGCGCGTGAAATCATGTTTCCCACAGCCCCAGCGTTCCCAAAATTTGGTCGATCTCTTTCGCGTGCTAGAACCTCGATTGCAACTCTCTTAGCATCTTCAGTTGCCTTCAAGCCCTGTTTTCTGAGACTCAAATTGAGAATTTTCATCAGGTCTTTATCGTTGAAATCGTCAAAGTAAAATGCGTCAGAGAGCCGGAATCGTCTGGCAAGGCCTGGGTTTGCATTAGTCATCATTTCCTCCATCTGTTCTTGGTATCCCAGTAGGAGAACACATAAATCCTCGCCAGGAGTATTTTGCACTTCGGCCACGATAGTGTCAATGACCGCAGTCTTGTAGGGATCCTTTTGTCCACCACCAACCCTTCCACCCGCATCCAGGCCATAAGCTTCGTCGATCACCAGTACCTTCCCAGCTGCAGCTTTCAAGATCTTCTTGGTGTTTTCTTCCGACTGGCCCAGTGCTCCTCCTATGAAATCAGAAGGGTTTTTGATGACCACTGTTCCCATCAATCAGTACCAAGATACTTGGCCTTACAGAGCGACTTACTTTCTCGCTTCGATAGCAGGCCAAGATCGGCTAGTATCGAACCATACAACTTGGCGACAGATGTCTTGCCTGTGCCAGGAGAACCCAAAAATACACGATGAAGTGTAAATGCTAGTGGCTCCAATTTGTCTAGTTCCCGGAGATAGTTCCGCTGAATGGCATCGACAAGTGCTTTGATGGATGTCTTAATCTTTTCCAATCCTATCATAGACTGAAGTTCCTTCCATGCATCACAATCCTGTATCGCTCGACTGGGCTGAGGGCCTATCAGATCTTCTTTCGTGAATAGCAAGTCGTCCGGCGAGCCCCCCGCAGCTCGTTCTTTTGTAAGCCTAGAAGCTTGGCGTTCTGTAACTTGTGCCCAGACATTCTCCAAAGCGCGTGCATTGCCGTAACCTTCTGTCCCTCTCTTTCTCCCAAGACGTTTGATGAGTATTCTCATATATAGGCCGTACCCACCGTCCTCAACAGTAGCCTGGTCTCTGTACTTTTTCTTGACCAATGCATTCAACATGTCCAAGAGATCTTCGTTCGAGTAATCGGAAAAGATTAGCCTGTGAGGCATTCGACTGTCGAACCCGGGATTGTGTTCGAAGAACTTTTCCATCTCTTTCGTATACCCGGCGAGAACGAACGCTATAGTTCCTCTTCGGTCCTCGATCTCTGCTAGAATGAAATCCAGCACGTTCTTCCCGCCGTAGTTGTTTCCAGAAGCAAGCTGATACGCTTCGTCGATGAAAAACACGCCACCGCCGGCTTTCACGAGGCCGTCAATGATCTTCTTCGCGCCGGCGACACCTTCGTTTGCTAATCCAGAGCCTGTGATCTCGAAGAATTCCCTCCCAGATAACGCTTTCACTGATGCAAGGAATCGGGCATATATGCGCGCCACCGTTGTCTTGCCTATGAACTGTTAGAAGAGGAATTTGACAATATGAATAACCATACCTGTGCCTGGATTTCCTAGCATGACCATCCCCATTCTTTCTCTCTTCATATCGATACCCTGTCTTTGGGTGGTCTCAATCTTTGCCTTGATATCAAGAAACTTCTCTTTGACTTCTTGAAGTCCTGTGAGTCCCATCAGATCATCAATTGCAGCATTGAATGCCCCTTCCACTCTCTTTTGCCGCTCCCACTCTATCTCAGAGACGCTCTTCTTGGGTATATGTGGCTTCGAGGAATTCGACTTCGAAGCAGCTGATGTCCTTGGGCTGTGATTATCTGCCGGGCGAAGGGTTTGACCATTGCTCTCATTGCTTGGAGTGCTTGTAGTTGGAGGAGGCCTTGTGACTCGAATAGTCGCAGTCTGGAAAGCACGAGGTGAAGGCTGTGAGCATACTTGTGCTACCTGATTCTGAGCAGCCTGCAGATCCTGCTTTCTCTGCTCCAACGCGTTTGCCCTCTCTTGCGCTGTTCGTTTGTCCTCGGCAGCTTCCCTTAATTTTCGTATTTGCGAATCGAGGTCCGCAATATCCATGTTATGTTTCACTAGAGACCTTAGCCGCTTATCCTGAAGCTCCATGTCTCTTTTCAACGTTTCCTCGTTCTGTTTCTCTTTTACAACACATTTCGCGCATTTTGATGGCAGACCTTCGTAACATTTCTGCTTTTGCACATGTCCCTTTTGGCACTTCACGTCGATAATTTTGCCACACTCCATTTTGGAATGATCGGAACGGTAATGGCAGCTTCTTGGGCACTGATGTACATTGCAGTTCAAAAGTGCGCCACTGAAAGTTCGATTAGCAGAGAAACCAATGCAGCTCGAATACTAACCATGGTTGCCTGCATCCACCATCCGGACATTCCTTATCGAAATCTTCGGGAGAACGCAGAATAGCAAGTCGTGTGGGATGCTGTTCGCATTTGATAGGAAGTCCATCATAGATATAATTCTTGACTTTCAGCATATCCATGAATTGCTTCCACAGTCCCCCACCCTTTCGGGATTTCAGGAATGTTTCGGCATTACCAATTAATATGAGACCATTTCTAGCCCGCGAGAGAAGAACGTTGAGTCGTTGAGGGGAAGACATAAACCCAATGTCACCGTCTGTGTTACTTCGTGTTAGTGAGACAATGACAATCTCACTCTCGTCACCCTGAAAATTGTCTGGGACTTGTCAGTGCGTTCTAATTAAATAGCAATCTTATGATCTCGCATACCTATTGTGGAAATCCTGACCTTTGGTTTGTTAAGGTGCGCTGTTGCGGAAGGCATCAAACCCGCCCGAACCAAGTCATGAGAGTCAAGGTCATTTAGAACTGGGTCGCTATCCTTGCTTAGCTCATCTCTCAGAAGGTGGAGCTGACCGAGATAGGGCGTCAAAATGACAATCTTTTCCGTTGGCATGTTGATCTCTTGCTGACTAAGATACCGCAGGCATCGGATTGCCATCTGTATCTCGAAGAGATTTCTCTTTGTGGAGGGAGATGCCTCATCTTTCCAATCGCGTGCGTGTTGCACCTGCTCCTCACTATGCGTGTGGTTGAGGAAAATGATATTCCCTTGCAACCCTTTGATGTTCGATCGTCTCTTCGTACTGCTAGCATCAGTGAGATTAGGATATGTTAACTTCCTCACGAAGTCCGCTAGTTCTGGTCTCATTCGATGCTGTTGAAGTAAGGCGGGACATGGATATCCTTGTAACACTAGTCTCTCAAAAAGAGATCGGTTGAGGTCGTAACCATCGCCCTTCTCTACGCTGAGTGCAAAATTCGCCTTTGGCCGGAGTTGCTGATGATCTCCGATCAGCATGAGCTGCTTAGTATCAGGACCGAGTGCAGTCAGGACGTGACTCTCAAGTATTTCTCCCGCCTCTTCCACGATGACAACTCCGGGACGTATTGATCTCAGAGTAGAGACATATTTTGCTGCAGCCGTGGTAGTGCAAGCTATGACACGCTTTGATCGTAGAGCTGTGAGCTCCCTCTCCATGTATACTGAGGCGATCTGTTCAAGTTTATCGTTGTAGCTGCGACCGTTCGATTGCACGGCATCCAATCTCTCTTTGAGGATTTCTTCTTCCCATTGTCGATGCAATTTGTTCCGATCAGATGCTTTGATATTCCAAACTTCGGGATACTTTTTCGCCATGTTCTTGAATGGAGTAGCATCTTTGCCTCGACACCACCTGTCCAGTAAGTAGAATGTGCTATCGAAAGTTCTTCCCTTCTTTCCCACATGCTTCATTCCATCGTTTTTTGTAGGAGCTTCAAACGCTGAGTAGAATGGTGGACCCTCGTCGAGAAACTCCAAGTGCTCGAGAATATCAGCTCTGGACGGAGCCTGCTGTTGTAACCCCGAGAACGCCTGTTGTAAACCCTCTCCTTCGTCCTGGGCGTTTCTTCTGATCCAATCGAGAATATCGCATTGCTCCCGTGTAAGTTTCACATGTGAGGCAGCCTCTTTCATAGAAAGGTCCTGAACAGATAAGGCAGCCTTCTGCGGGGAACCCAAGCGAACAATGTCGGACCTCGGAATGCCTAGCTTGATGAGATCTTCGATAAACTGATCCAAAGCATGGTGTTTATAAGTCAGAATAAGAATTACTTCGTCGGAGTGACAAAATATGGCTTTTGCAAGCAGTGCTCCCAGGAAAGATTTTCCAGTGCCTTGTCGGAATTAGGAAAAGCACCTTTGCCACTGTTTGGGGGTCAACTCACCAGGTGGACCTTGGATTATACTCAATCGATTGAGAATCCCTGTGACGAAACATGCAGCCTGTGTCTTGTCTAACTTTGTGCTGCTGGGAAGTTTGAGAGCCTCCTGGATATCGAGGGAAGTATTGTTCAGAAGATCCTTCGCCAACTTCATCATCGTGGGTGAGAGTAGGTAGCTCGGAGGGTGAGATTTGGACGCAGAGTTCCAACGAAGAAACTCATCCTCGAAAGGCAACTCCTTCATCTCTTGGAGCTGCTTCAGAATAGGGGCATAAGAAAACAATGCAGTGTTCAACTGCACTAATTTGACAACTTTCGCCGCCTTGATACAGCGCAGAGCGCGTTCCGAATTGGCGCTTGGAATCTCCAAACAAAGAACTGGTGGTTTCATTACGAGAAGGTCTTCCTCACGAATCAGTTTACCCAGTGTGACAACTTGTTCGTCTGCGATAACACAAGCCAGGGACTCATGTTTTAAGAATTTGTTATTCCTCTTGAGAAAATCCCGTCGTATTGCCTCACTATTCTTTGGCAGTTGTGGAAGATCATCCATGCACCGGAGTTGTAAAGCCCATGGGTTTCGTCCATCGCAATGGACCCCAGTCATGGAGAGATGGTCAATCGAGAATCCTCTCCGTTGGCCTTTCTGAATGTTCAACGCAATAAGGATTTCCTCCCTCATGTCGCGCACCATGTCTTCCCGAAGCAGTCGAAACTGTCCGTCGATGTGAAACGCAAGCCCGTCTGGTCGTATTGCCAGGGTTCTCGTCTCGTGGGCCTTAGGGAGGTAGGGTTCTTTTGACGAGAGCTCATTGGCGGTTGGCAGAATTGTGATCTTGTTGATGTCAGCAAAGTCGTTATTGTGCCGCCCACCTGGTCCGCTCGAATCGTTCGAATCGTTCGAATGCCCTGCGGCAAAGTTTCCAACAATGTGCACAATTCTTTGGCCGCGTAGGCGCACATTCTGGTGTTTCGACTCCACAAGCCTCTTCCTGATGATATCATTTTGTGCAAGTTGCACAAACGGTGTAGTCTTGTCTTTCGAGAGTGAAAGCAGTTCCAGTAAGAGCCAGGAAAAAGCGTCTTCTCCGTCTGCAGCGAGCTGAGCAGATTTGAAAGCTGCTATGAACGCGTCCCACACAAGCTCTGCCTCCACAAAGCTGAGTAAAATTTGTTGCAGAACAGTCCCACCGCAAAGCGTCTTCAGTTCCGGTGCCGCAAGGTAACGAAAAACCGAGGTAATTGACTCCTGAAGAAAATGAAGCTGGGTGTTTGAACTAACGGCTGACTGGAAAGCAGCACGTCCATGATCGCTAGCTTGAATTTTCTGAACACACAAAGCTCTGTTATCTTGATCGCAAATTGCCTCAAGAAACAGCTTAGCATTTCTATCGTCGATGGTCTTCTCACCTTTAATCACGCCAGTGAAAAGTGTTCGAAGCCGGATGCTCCGAGCAGAGGCCTTTTGCCCTGACATTTGGACTGGTATTCTCGCTGAGGAGAGTTGTTTGTCCGCAAACGCGATTAAGTGGCGTGGAGAGTGAGAGCAAGACCACTTTAAGTTCCCTACAGGGCTGAACTACTGGTGCTTAGAACTTACCCCGCAATCATGTCCCAATAGGAACCATTTATCTACTGGTACGGATATGGCCACCCTGCAAGAGATTCAAGATGAAAGTCCCTTCATTAAACGCACCCGGAAAAAAATAGCTCGCATGAGTTGTAATTGGTCCGTATCCCTCCTGACCACTCTCGTGAAAGCTAAGCATGCATGGTCCATGTTATCTACTATCATGGTCGTGGGGTGGGAACTTTATGCGACGAAATAGCGCCTATGAAAATGATCTACACTGCCTGGGAAATATGATTGGGGTGCTGCGGGTCGGACAACACAATTTTAGTTGTAGATTAAGTAGTGGTGGGTTAGGATCAACTTCACAAGCTGGGCTGCACATCGCCGAAAATATGTTGAGGCCAGCTTCGACCAATGCTATTGCCACGACCCCGCTGGCCGGTTTCGTTCTGGGCCCTTAACGCAAACTATGCTCAGCGCTGCATCTGCTCACTCCGTCATCGTCAGTCAATGAAATCATCATCATACTCGCTCCGTCGACAAACAAATCCTATTCGCCATACGCAGTATGCCTCATTCTCCCATGCTCTACCAGTATATTGCGTGAGTCTACTGTGGAAGGTGTGTCTTCAAAATCGGAAAGTGATCCAATTGTAACACTCCACAACTGCGTTATTCCTAAGCGTTGTTTGACATGTCCGGAAATCCACCCCGCCGTGGACGAGGCGGAGGGAGAGGTCGAGGAGATCTGTCATTGCCGCATCACCCCAGAGGTGGTGGTACAGGGCCTCGTGGAGGCTCCAATGCACCACGAGCGGATAGGGGAAGAGGTCCTAGACCATTTGGCGGACCGCGAGACAGAGGGAGGGGTCGGGGGGCTCCGACTGAAGTCGAGGTCTTTAGGTAGGTTCAACATCACGATATATGCTATTTTGTGTTACTAAAAACGTACAATTATAGGCACGGCGATACGAAGTTACCTGAGCCAGACAAGAAAGTCCAGCGAGTTGAAAACGAATCAGCTATTGGAGTGAAGAACAAGAAATCGACCGAAAACAACCCCCAACGGCCAGGGTATGGAGTCAAAGGGCAAGAAATCATACTTTGGACCAATTATTTCAATCTCTACTCGAGCAAGGACCTGGAGCTTTACCGATATGCTGTTTCAATCGCGCAGGATAGTAGAGGAAAGATACCCGTGGGTAAGAAATCCAAAAGGATTATTCAACTTCTCCTGGAGGAACACTTCATTCCACATGGACACGATCTTGCAACCGATTTCAAGTCGAACCTGATTTCGCAGGAGGAGCTTGACCTGGAAACGGACGAGTACATTATTACGTATCGATCGGAGGAAGAAGATACGCCACTGCCGAATGCAATGCGATACAGTTGTCGTATCCAATTCACGGGGTCTCTTACGCTATCCGAACTAGTTAATCACCTGTCCTCAACGCAGGCGGGCTTGATGTTCGGGTCAAAACACGAGATCGTTCAAGCATTGAACATCATCCTTGGTCACCATCCAAAAGCTGAGCCATCGATAGCAACTTCAGGTGCCAATCGACACTTTAGCATGAATTCGAATGTGCAAGATAGAATGAGCCTTGGAGCTGGTTTACAAGTCATCCGTGGGTTTTTCATGAGTGTTCGAGCCGCAACTGCTCGCATTCTGGTCAACGTACAAGTCAAGAATATGGCGTTCTATGAGGAAGGACCTCTTGATAAGATCATGAATGCTTTCATGTCTGCCAATGGTCCAAATCTGGTCCACCTGCTCAAGTTTGTGAAAAGATTGTCTGTTGATGTGACGCACATCGTGAGAAAGAACACTCGAGGTCAGCGCATTCCTAGGATCAAGACGATCCAAGGCTTCGCAACGAAAGATGATGGTCGCAATCTAGAACACCCTCCAATAGTGCCACAGTTTGGTGCTGGCGCTAAAGAAGTAAAGTTCTTCTTGGACAACTCCCCAGGTTCTTCGTCAAGCAAAGCTGTGCCTACAGCTGGCGGAGGAGGGAAGAAAGGAAAAAAAGCCGTGAAAGCTGGTCCGACGCCTCCGTCTACAGGCAAGTACACCACCGTCTATGATTTTTTCAAAGAGAGTAAGTCGTAACATAATCGAGAATGCATTCGCACCACTGATAATTTTAGCGTACAATGTCACGATCAGAAACCCGACACTACCAGTAATCAACGTTGCTGCAAAAGACAATCCTTCGTATTTACCGGCCGAGGTGTGCGAAGTCAGAGCAGGGCAGCCTGCAGGAGTGAAATTGAGTAGTTCGCAAACTCAGCAAATGATTCGATTTGCTGTACGACGGCCTATTGAAAATGCTCGTTCAATTGCTACATCTGGTGGTCAATTGCTGGGGTTCGAACCGACGAATGGCACACTGGTACGTAAAATCTCACCAGTAACGAACAGAAGCTGATACTTGTGCAGGCAAATTTTGGTCTGAATGTACCACCAAAGCTCATAACTGTTCCTGGTCGGATCCTGAACGGCCCAGTGATCAAATACTCCGGGACTACCACGGCAATACCAAGATCTGGAGGGTGGGACATGCGCTCGGTTAAGTTTGTCACAAAAGCAAATTTGCCCTCGTGGACTTACTTGCGTATTTCTCTACAAGGGCGCAGCCCTTGGAGAACAGACCAAGAATTCATCAACAAGCTTAACGAGTTTCAAGATAAGCTCAGGGAGCTCGGAATCTCGGCGAGCGACTATCTTGCAGGAGTCCACATCTCCCCGGATCATCAACAACTCGAGTCCCAGATCGATTATTGGATAAATAGGATTGCTGTGAATCCTAAACGACCAACAATAATTATGGTGATCATACCAGAGCCAAGAATGACTGATGTCTATAACCGCGTCAAATACTTATGCGATGTGAAAGAAGGGATCCTCAACGTCTGCGTGCTCGACACAAAATTCTCCAGGGCCAATCCACAATATCTGGCCAATGTTGGCCTCAAGTTCAACCTGAAGCTCGGCGGTAGAAACCATACCCTTGATCCCCCAAAACTCGGCTTCATCAGTGAGAAAAAGACCATGGTCGTTGGAATTGACGTTACTCATCCGTCTCCGGGTTCCTCATCGAAAGCCCCAAGTGTGGCGGGAATCGTAGCGTCGGTTGATGAATGGCTTGGACAATGGCCAGCTGACATTCGAATCCAACCTGCTCAGGAGGAAATGGTTACCGACTTGGATCCAATGTTCAAATCGCGTCTTCTGATTTGGCAGGAGAGGAACAAAAACCTACCAGAGAACATCCTCGTGTACAGAGACGGGGTTTCCGAAGGCCAGTATGATATTGTCCTCGAGCAGGAACTTCCTGCTCTTCGAGCTGCCTGCAAAGCGGTGTATCCTGCCTCAGACACAAAGGCCGGGAAACCACGTATCACTATCATAATTGTTGGCAAGCGCCATAACACACGTTTCTACCCCACGAAAAAGGAAGAGGCAGACCGCGGAGGTAATCCGATGAATGGTACTGTTGTCGACCGCGGAGTCACCGAGGCCCGTAACTGGGATTTTTTCCTCCAAGCACACACTGCAATCCAGGGAACCGCTCGACCAGCCCATTACTACGTCATCTACGACCAGATCTTTCGTGATCGCAAGTTTCCGGCCCATTTCTCAACCGCTGCAGACGCCCTTGAGGACTTGACACACAACATGTGTTATCTCTTTGGAAGAGCGACAAAAGCAGTGAGCATATGTCCCCCAGCTTACTACGCTGACCTTGTCTGTACAAGAGCACGGTGTTATATGAGTGGGTTATTTGATCCCTCGTCGCTATCGAGCCTCGACACAAGCTCAGTTGGAACTGGTGCAACCGGTGCGGCTCAAACTCCTGATTCTAGTATGGTGAGAATTCATACCAACGTCAAGAATACGATGTTCTATGTTTGAATTACGACATGTTTTCTCCCTATAACGGGGTGGCAATGAATGCTTCTCTCAAAATTGATACCGAGGATTCTTCTCTATTTTGAAATACATCTATCTTCCATTATCTATGCTTTATTGTGCAAGGTTAAGTGAATCTATTTACTAATCATTGAACTGATAAATGATAAAGAGCACCTCTCAAGAAACACGGTAGACAGCTACCTCGTAGTAGAATATTCTAGTACGAACGCCCATTGTTCCCATTGTTCAGAACCCGTCGCACCTTCAACCGATGCCCAACGTCTTGATATCTCGCGGCAAACATTCTCTTATCGCGAAATACATAACACCACTTACATTCAAAAGGCCGTCTCTGTTGAGAGAAATTGTGAACCCTTCCACGTAGGAAAAAATCTCCTGAACCATTTTGGCGATAGGATCGTTCAAGCCCAGCTGATTAAATGTTTGGAGCTCAAATCCGGACACCGTAGCATTAGTGCTCGAGTTGTCGAAGAAGCCATTGCTGATGATCCACGGTAAACCACTGACTATATTTCCTTGTGGATAATACTTCCCATGACAGAGAAGAGACGAGCTTTTGAGCAGCGTCCTTGCAAAAGTGAAGAAGTTCGGACACTTTAACTGATTGGGACCACCATTGACGAAAGCCTGTTAAGCCTGTTGCCATAGTGTGAGGAGCGTATCAAGCCATCACCCGGTGCGCAAAGCCCCCGTCATTTTACTTTGGAAGGTGTATTATTGGTCGTTTTGACGATAGTGCGCATGTGAAGTTTCTGATCGAGATGTGTATTGAAGTTGTTGCGGCTGATCTTAAGTGAGCAACGCCCAGCGGCTAACCTACCTATGTCTAGCGTACTGTTTGGAACCAATCACATTGTCTGACATATATTGAGGGAATGCTTCGCTGGAAAGTATAGCGGAAGGTTTATGAGAGGGAACGGTAACCCCGGATGCGGCCGTAGCTTTCGCCTCCTCCAACAACTTCATTGCAGTCTTAATTACTATCACGGTTTTTTGGCAGTCTATCGGTGGGTAGTGCTGTATTTGTGCAGCGAATTATGAGGAAAGATGAAGGCTTACTTACGTGCAGTCTATTGAACGTCTGTCATGGTTGACGTACCTGACTATAAAAGGATGTTACAAGTCAGGAGTCCAGCTGGAACTGCAAAACATAGCGTTCAAGGTCTTCGAGTATTTTTCCCACTCTTCAGGCGACCCCCGCGGCAGGGTTCGAACGATCACTGTACTATGAAAAGCGGGTCAAAGCATCGCCACTTTTCTCGAGTGAGTCAACATCGAGTGAAAGAAGATTTCGGAGAACCATAGTGCCAGACAATCTGGATAAAGGCCTCTCTTGAAACATCTTCGAGGGAAAAGATGTATTCGTATATGCTTAGCATTCAGCCATGCAGAATGGAGTAGGCAATAATGCAAAAAAGTGTGGGAGCTTTTTGACTCCTCATTCACCTAGTTAGCAGCTTGTTCCGTCCTTCTTCAAAGGCTTGTGGGATTGATATACGATCCTCTGGATTGGTGGAAGACCCACAGTGACTGGCGAACCGCCCAACAACGCCATACTAACAAAAATGACGTGATTTGGGCTTCTGCCTGAGGCCTTTTGTTAAGAAAATACAAAGAAGTATGCGCGCGTGAAGAAAAGAAAAGATTGAGACTTACGTGCAAAGATGAATAACTGGATGTAATCCGGAGTGAGAGAGAACAGAGGAACCACATCAAATCCGACATTTACCTACGATAGAGAATATATATTCATTGTACACAAAAAATGGAAATTGAACAGCCAATAAGCCGCTCTATGAAAGCTTCCTCCAATACTTCAACTCCCCCTTTTCCTCTACCTGGAACCGAAAACCCCCCATCGCAACTAACCCACCCATTGTCCCGTCATCACTCCAACTGATCATCACCTCGCCCTCACCCAGCCTACTCGCCCAAATATGCGGATAAACACAGTACTTCATCCCCGCCTGCTCAACAACCTTTGGCAACTCGCCCATCTTCTTCACATCCCACGGCCCTTCCGGCTTCTCCGCAACACCAATGCACAACTGACTCGTAGGAAACTTCTCGCATCCAATCCATAGATACGGCTTCCCGGCCGGTGTAAACTCGGGAACATATACGACAGCGCCCTGGCCTTGGCCAGACAGAACCGAGTGTTCGAGGGCGCCGAAGGGCCCGTAGGGAGGCTCGTACGTCTTTTTCCATTCCGCATTTTTGTGCAGAAACTCGTAGTTTGCCGTATCGCAGAAATCCGAAGATGTGGAAATACGGGCCACGTAGTTGTCTAGCCCTAGATCCGACCCGATTCCTGAGATAAGATACGTGAATCCGTCGGGCGCGGAGATGTTGGATATATTTCCCCACAGCGGCGCGTCGCCGGTGAACAGCGGAAACCGGCTGGTCCTCTCACACGATATTTGTCCGCTCGCGCTGTCGACTTTGACTTTGGCGACACCAATGCCATTTTGCTTCACTGCCTGCGCGCCACATGTCTCCACTTGGTCGTAGAACAACCACCCCTCACACCCGCCACCCCCGGGAATCTCAATCACTCCACCAAAGCACCAATTGACAATGCGCCTATTATCAGCTTTATTCCCCCCGTCCTCGCAGAATTTTAGCTCCGAGTCGGTGTATGGGACGAACTCGGGCACTTTGGCTTCGGAGCAGAGATACTGGCTTTTTGTTGGTTCGTTGAGATTCGGAATGCGTGCGATGCTGTTGTTTGTTACGCCTTTGAAGGTTCCAGAATCGTCGAAGCAGAATGTATCACCGAACATATAGTACGTGTGGCCGCCGAGTTGGATCGACCGCCCGAGATCGCGCGCATATTTGCGGTTAGAAGTGTCGAGCATAACGCCAATCACGCGGGCGTCCAGAAGTGTGGGGGGCCATACTAGACGAGCGATCTTTGGAGTCATTGTGTGTTCATGGTTGTCCTGTCTTGGCCTGTTGTCTGGTGGTGGAGATTGCGGTTGTTCAAATTTACCCTTCAAGTCCCTGAAAGCGGATTTGAATTTTTTCATTGTGAAATCAGAGACGTAAAGGATTTCTAAGAGGAATGGTTTCAATGCCGGTTAAAAGAAACCCACTGCCCGTTTCACAACGCAGAACGGTCGTGCGTGCGGTCATGCAGCAGAACATGATACTAAAGACCGTGTTTCCCGAACTATGCATAATGATGTCAGACTTTGCGGGGATCGGCCACGCTACAAATATCTTGTTTAAACGTCACAGCACTTCGGCCAAGCACAAGTATAACATTATTCCAGCTTCGAGCAAGTGAGTATTAGCAGAATAGTGTTAACTCATGGGTAGATTGACTATCCTATTCACGCACTGAAATAGCGCTAACGACCCTACCTCTGCCGGTAGTTAATGTCAGAAAATAGGCACAGGCATCGGAAACACCGTTTGGGCTATTGACACATCACTTCCCACGAGACAAATGTGAACAGTGAACATGGTTAGAGAATCGCAGTACTCAAGCCGAGCCGATTCTTCTTGTATTGAGATATAAAGTAAGCGCCGTGAAAAAACCCCGCATCAACAGTCGTGACCATTCACTGAATGGCTTATACAAGTAAAGTCCATGCACTACGCATGATCATCATAAACGCCGAAACTCCGTAAGAATCAGAGACCGTCGATAACCCCCCCCCAACTTCTTCACCTCCTACCCAGTTTGTCTCCCCCTAACATTGTCCACATATCGACGACAAACCTCTACCCACATTTGCGCCATGGCTTTGCGATTTCCCCTACGTACCAGCTTTTCTTCCTCGTTCAACTGGTAGTGCTTCTTATCCTGAAGCAGTCGTAGCTCACGTACCATGGCATTGCGGACGATATCGACCTCGTGTAGTTCGAGTCCGAATTGGTTCGGTATTCTCAATGGACTTTCTCCATTGGCCTTATTCAGAAAATCCATGGAAATGGCCGTCGGAACCGGTCTAGACCTGCCAGGAAGCCGTGCCCTGTTCGATGAGAGACGCGGCGGTCCCACGGTCTGAGGTTGCTGGAGAGGAGGATTGAAAGGAACGGTTTGCTGAGAGGCCATGCTGGAAGGATCTTGATAGCTGTTTATCGTAGTAGTAGGGGAGAATTGCGGAGCGACGTTAAATCTGAAGTCAGACTGGAAATGCGACGGTGCGCCCGGTTGGGGTTGCTGATAGGCCATACTGGAAGAGCCTTGATAGTTGTTCATCATAGTAGCAGGGGAGGGTTGCATTGCAATATCAGGCCTAAAGTCGGACTGGAAATGTGACGGTGTGAGCTCTTGGGGTTGTTGAAGATGAAAAGGATTGAAAGGAGCGACCTGCTGATGAGCAAAACTAGTAGGACCTTGATATTCATTCATGGCAGTGGTAGGGTAGGATGGCGTTGTAACATTAGGTCCATAGTTGAACTGGGGAAGCAGCGGTGTGACTTCCTGGAACTGCTGAAGATGATGAGAATGGGAAGGACCAATTTGTTGATGGGCCAAATTGGGAGTACTTTGGTAGTTGTTCATAGCAATGGGAGCGAAGGATTGAGTTGCGATGTCAGGCCCATAGTTAAACTGGGAAAGCGACGGTGTGACCTCCTGGGGTTGCTGACGATGACGACGGCGACTGCGACGGGAAGGAACGGTTTGCTGATCGGTAAAACTGGGAGTGCCTTCAAAGCTATTCATCATAGTGGGAGCAGAGGGTTGCGTTGCGATGTTAGGCTCAGGATTGTACTGGGGCAGTGACGGTGATATCATCTGACTCTGCTGAAGACGAGGATCGAGAGGATCGATCTGCGGAGGGGGCCAGATGATAGGATCTTGACCGCTGTTCGTAGTAATGGGAGCAGAGGATTGTGTTGAGATGTTAGGCCCAGGATTGTACTGAAAAAATGACGGTGAGATCGTCTGGCCTTGCTGAAAACCAGGGTCGAGAGGATCGGTTGGCAAATGGGGCCATATGGTAGGATCTTGACCGCTGTTCATAGTATTTGGAGCGGAAGGTTGCGCTACGATGTTAGGCGTAGGATCGTACTGGCTCTGATCGAGAGGATCGGTTGACAGATGGGGCCAGATGGTGGGATCTTGGCCGTTGTTCATAGTATTGGGAGCGGAAGGTTGCGTTACGATGTTAGGCGCAGGATCGTACTCGAGAAATGACGGTGAGATCATCTGGCTCTCATCGAGAGGATCGGTTGGCAGATGGGGCCAGGTGTTAGAATCTTGACTTTCGGCACTCATGGCGGCAGTGAAATCATTCATCGGGGTGTTGTGCACCATCTGAGAAGGGGAGAGTGCCGGTGCTGCAGTCTGGGGCTGCTGAAGGAGAGGATCGTGAGGATTCACGTACGGATGTGGCGCGACGGGTTGGAAGTGAGGAACCCCCATCGTGGTAGCAACCGTGTTGGTGTCAAGTGGCGTACTGTCTTGGGGGGGCGCTGGTGCTATGGCCCTGAGAGGACCACGAGAAGAACGAGGCAGCTGAGGGGACTGAGCGGAACGTCCATTGTTAGTGGCCATCTTTGCTGCAGTGAAGAATCTGGGGGACGGGGAGGGGTGTGGTTGTGTGTTTTGCGATGGAGGCGAGGGCAGCGTCTTATATAGCAATGGGTCTAGCGAAAACTGCTCCCTATGGAACGTAGAGGACCCCTAGACTCACCTACGTATGAGATGAAAGCCAAAACCAAGCTCACGATGCAAGGCCGCCACTGCTCTGCGCTAGTATGATTACGGTTTTGCGATGTCGTCCCAAGGACACACCGCCCAAGCGGTGGTAAGAATGAAAAGGTCGGGACCTGCGTAGAATAGGTCCAATCATTCGAAGGTCCACTGGTTTGCCTTTCTTCCTGTTAGCTTGTGCATTCGTATATCTGTCCACTATAGATGTACCGATTTGCCTGACAGTGTGGTTGAACTTGATTACGGATGTCAAAACACGGGTAGCGAGATCAAGGAACACGCGTCATGATCATAATTTCGAGTACGTATATTGAAGCAACGTCTAAAGATGCGTGATTTGTTTTTTTACGGACAAGATGACACGAGTTCGGTTGCGAGGCAACAAGCCATGGTCATGGCAGCCGGGCTATATGTCGGAGCTTTCCACCCAACCACGAGCGTTTTACAACAAACGTTGCGGCAGGAAGGATGCAGCACTCCTGCCTACAGACATGATCATTAAGATAATGCTCACAAAAGGTACAACAGTATGTTCAAGTGCAAGTATTGGGGTGTCTATCACTCAGTCATGGAGCCTTCGCAGTCGACGCGAGCCAGCCTCCCTATTACCAGCGTCCGTCATACGGTCAACTCCCCACTCAATCTCAAATCCCGCGAGCTAAACCCAATATCCACAACAATAGTGCTCTGGGGAAGTCTCCACGCCTGACTCACTACATCCCAGTAGCTCAAGTCCCTCCTCTGAAGAGGGAAGTTTACCGTAGTAGACTCCCCAACAGCGAGATCAACTTTATCGAAGCCGCGCAGTGACTTCACGTTCTGAGTCTCCCCTGCTTCGACGGGCAATGTGATGTAGAGCTGTGGAACGGTAGCGCCGCTTACGGTCCCGGTGTTCCTGATTGTGGCGGAAACGGTGGCGATATTCTCCCATATCTCGGAGTTACCGCCGGGGATAATCTTAGCAGAAGATTCTGGAATGCGTGAAGCATTGATCGTAGTAAGCTGAATTCGGATGCCTGACAGCTCAAAGGTGGTGTAGCTTAGTCCGAATCCGAATTCATAAGCCACGCTCTTGTTCCTCGCATCGAACTCCTTATAATCAATCAAGTTACCTTCAGTGAAGTCATCCTGCCATGCATCAGGGTCCGTGGACTCGAGGAGCTCAGTGCTGTTCAGAAGGTTTCTGTCGAAGTCGGACTCTTGGTTGGCGATGGTGTAGGGAAGCTTGCCGGAAGGGTTCGAGTCGCCCCAAAGGATATCAACGATGGAGTTTCCCGTTTCCTGGCCCGGCATATGAGCTGCGAGGATGGCGGTCACGTTCTTGTTGTCCTTCCAGGGTATAACGTGGGGGGCTGCACCGTGAAGGACGACGATAGTATTGGGGCAGACTTTGGCAGTCTGTTCCACGACGAGCGTAGAGTTCTAGAGGTAAACGAATTAGCAAAGAACACGTTAAGGGAATTTGGAGATGCAGGAACAACTTACCCACTCGGGGATAAGCGACTGACGGTCATCTCCTTCGCTGGCCCAAGACTTGAGGAAGACAATGCAGGCATCAGGAGGCGAGGGTTGGAGGACAGACAAGCCACCAGCAGCAATGACGTTGTTGTCTAGAACATATTGTACAAGGGCACCGTAAGACTGACCGCGGGTCTTGATAGCATCCAGAGGAGCAACAACGTAGGTGTAACGTCCGGTACCAGAGCCACCGCCCACAGGAAGAGTCCCTAGGTCATAGTTGCCATTAGCAAGGCCACCATTAGTTGTGACAATGAGCGAATATTGTCCCACTGTGAGATCCGAAGCGTCATTGCCAAAGACGCCAATATTCATTGGCTTCTTAAGCGGGAGCGTATTGTTTTCGTTCTTCAACAAAACAGTACCGGCGGCGCCTAACTGACGTATAAGCTTATGGTGGTCGTCTCGGACGTCGACCAGTGGGGTTAATGGAAATTCGAATCGGTAGTTCGCAGGGCTGTAGAAGCTCATGGGGACGGTAGAGCCATCGACACCTGGGTAACCAACATCCTGATTGAGGAAGTAGTACGGAGTCAGGATACGAAGGACCATGTCGTCGACGCGCGATACGTCAAGGGTGCCATTGTTCACAGCGGTGGTGAGGTTGGAACCCCAGTACGAGGGAATGTCGGTGGCGAAGGGAATTCCACCAGGCATATTCATGTCCAACCCAGCCTCGGCAGAAGCAACGCCGGAGTGAACAGCTGCCCAGTCGCTCATGACGTACCCTTGGAATCCAAGCTCCCCCTTTAGCAGCCCGTTAATGGACTTGCTGTTCTGACAACCGTACGAACCATTGAGACGGTTGTACGAACACATCACGGACGCCGTGCCGGCGTGTACGGCATTGGCGAACGGCCAGAGGTACGTCTCATGCATGGTCTTATCGTCAATGTTTGCAGAGATGGCATCGACTGTGGTGCCGTCGACCGTGCTCGGATTGCGTTGAATCTCCTGTTCGTTTCCAATGTAGTGCTTAGTGCATGCCTGGACGCCAACGGACTGGATTCCGTAGATTGTCTCCTCAATCAACACACCAGAAAGGTAGGCATCGGGCGAGAATCCTTCCCAGTTGCGGCCTCCAAATGGAGAACGACCGAGAGGGCCGGCGACAGGACCCAGGATCACATGTGATCCTTTGCCTTTGAACTCCTTGGCAATTTGAACTGCACGCGCTTTGGTGAGGTTGCGGTCCCACGATGCTGCGACGGAAAGCTGGGCTGGGAAGACGCTGGCGTAGACGGCCTGACGAATAGAGAGGGGACCATCCTGGAGGCAGAGCCCACTGAAGTTGAGGCGGGGAATAGGCGCGATGTTGCCCACACATGGTCCAGGTGTACCTACATCAAGGTGTTAGCCATACAAGCTCAGAACCATAGGAGGCATGGTCGGTATTGTATTGCTGTGATGTGACGTGATGTCGCTGGAACTGCGTCGACTGCACTTACCTGTGACCATCTGCACCTTCTCCTCAATTGACAATTGCGCGAGAAAAGCTCGCGACTTCTCCAACGCAACATCCCAACCTCCTGCACCCGTTGTGTTCGCTACACATCGTCAGCGCGAGTTCCTTTGGTCAACGTGCGAATAAGGTGCTCACGTGAGGGATACACAGGGGGACTCGTCCCGTACTGCGAATGCTTGATTCCGAACTGAGCGTTCGAAGTCGCCGCAAGCGCAAGCCATGCCAATGCCAATGCCGCCGAATGCATCATCTTGAACTTGTTGATAGAAGCAGAGCCAAAGCCGGGATACCGTCTTGTCATACGTACCTATCCAACGGCTTTATACCTCACGATAATGGCCAGCACCTCAGTCCTGTCCAAACCCACCAGACTGGCCATTGACTGGGATACGCCATCATACTATTTGCATTGCACCGAACCCTGAGGCAGTCCAACGCGACCCGCAGGTTGTCATAGCCAACATCTGGCTTCCCTAAGGCCTCGGATCGGACCAACATCACCACTTTCGTACAAGACATTATTGTCGTGCCCCCAAGGTAGCACCCACCGGCAGTTGCGCACCATGTTCACGAGCGCTGAAGGGGGTATCGTCGATCTATACCTCCAGGATGTCTGCGGGGCTTGAGGTGAAAGGGACTCAATCCCCGCTTGGCAGCGTCTGTAGCTTCGGAATAATGACGCCAGCTAGTGTTGGTCGCGTTTTCTGGACGTGGCGAACAGGGTCAGGGGATGTCTGGGCCTGGGGTTGAGATGCGGGGATGTGGATGCTCACGTCGGTCGGCACTATGCCGGCTTCCTTTCACTCCGCGTGCTGCCGCCAATCGGGTGGGCGATGGTATGTGGTAGTCTGCGCGCTTACACGGTATATGCGCTATTGCGAGTAATTCTCCTACCTAGATGACTCGAGCGATATCACGAGGTCTTCAAGATTCAACGTGAGTCGCATCACAACAGGTTTGAAGAAATTGGAATGTGGAAATTGTTCGAGTCATGGTTTCGTGCAACTCAACTCTCGCTGACTAGCATCAACTCAGCCAACAAACATCGGCATTTCGGCTACCCACGACTTGATCGACTGACAAGTGGGCTCCTCTCAATGGCCCAGAGTCTGATCCAGCCCCACGTACCAATGCAGCTCGGCGCAACTGAGAAGTCCAATGAGCTGATCATCAAATTTTAAAGCGGTAAGGATAGCTAGGTACAACATAACCCAACCCGTCCACCAACCCTGCGGGCGCCCGTATTAACAACGGCAATATATACTTCTTCTTCGACGCCTCGCCAACGGCAGACAGCGTCAATGAAAAATAAGAGGGAGTGGTGGCCTCCCTTCATCTTGAGAGAGAAAGTCTGTCACAAGGCGGAGGTTCGATCAAGCGTTAAGCTAGCGCCCCCCCGAAGGCACATACTACATATGGGCATCTGAGCCAGCGTTTTGAGGCTAGATAGATAGTTGAGGTAGACGGAAAGGCTTGAATTAGTTCCATGATCATTATGTAAGCCTCCACAGCGCAGCTTAGTCATCGATAACGGGATCGTTCACACATGGAATTGTTCCATTGCACGTCTACGCCTGCTCTTGTGCCCCTACAACTCGAAACGGAGACCAGGAAGGAACCGAAAAAGAATTGCAAGCAACAGAGGGAAGGCGGTGCGGGCCAGAAATCTGTCCATGATTGGCAATTCTCACCATACCAATGATTCGAGGAGCAATGCTAAGCACAGGACAAGATGCCTATTGAGGGGTGATTCCAGTGCGCAGGAACACATTCGGCGGCATGTCACGATTCTTGAACTCTTCGTCCACCTCATACACGATGTCTCCCACGCCCTCATTGCGAAACCCTAGCTTCACATACGCCCCCCTGCCCATACTTGACGCCTCAGTCGTACACTCCAGCCCTCCCCGTCTCTTCGCTTCATCGATTCCCCACTGCACCAGCTTTTGAGCGATGCCTCGGCGCTGGAAAGAAGGGTCCACCGCGCACATACTGAGCACGAAGATGGCTGGCGGATCGGCAGTCGATTTCTCCTCGGTATACTCAGCACGACGCTTGCACATGGAACGGAAGGCCTGGGTAGCAAAACGCGCCTCGGCTGGATCGAGACCGTCCAATGCATCGCCTAAGCTGCCGTTTGGTTCGTTGCCATAGCCATCAATGGAAGAGCACTGCTCCCATATCGCCATCCCGACGATCCTTTTCGCGCCTTCGTCACCCGGTCCCGGAAGCGTGGCCTTGAGAAACACGGTGTTGGGTTGGCCGTTCCTGTTCGTTTGCACTGCTTTCCAGCGCTTCACGAGATCTGCGGCTCCTTTCTCCTTTCCCTTTCCGCTCTCCCAATTGGGGTTCAACACCAACCACAGGGCATCGCGGGCTTGACGGCCAAAGGCCTCGCTGGCGCAGTAGTATATTTGGGTGAAGTCCTCGGCGCTGGTTACTTTCTCGATGAGCGCTTCGTTCGTTTCGGCGGACATGGCGCAGGCTAGATAAGGAGCGGGAGAATGATGGAAGAGATGAGGGGGTTTTCCGAGTTGAATCTTGGTTTTTGAATACTTGACTAGTTTATATAGGTATAGCGATCCCCACGTGCGTTGGCGTAGTCAGTCCATGCAAGCAATTGCCAAGTTCTAGTAATGTGGGGCATGATACTACAATAGCTTATGCTACATAAGTAATTACTTATCGTGAGGACGGTGTTTTCGTAGCGCACGAGAGGAGGGGCAGAACGGCGGCGGACGGCTGTGGCTGGTGGTGGCGATGTCCATCTAATCAATCACGTACCAGGGGTGGCACGGGCCTGAACGCGGGAAAGCGCGTTCGCGTTCCAACATCAATCCACTCACCCTTCGGCCTCAATTGTTCGGCGCCATCACCACACAAGTCTCCCCATCGAATCGTTGTTGCCCCTCCCTCCATCTCTTCATTCGAATACTGCCGCGATGCCAGGGGCCATCAAACCGCCGCAGAAGCGTGCCCTCGCCGAAGCCACCAGCACCCGTGCGAATGTACAGGCGTCGCCCCGCTCAGCGAAAAAGCTCAAGCTCGATAATGGCGGTGACAGGGCGCCTGCGACAGGCAAGCCGCCCGTGATGATCGCGAATGGCTCGTTCAATGGTAGCCAGCAGCCCAAGAGCCGGTTCGAGGAAGAGGTGCTGGAGCAGATGTCGCAGGACATCGAGACGCTGAAGCACAAGAACGCAGAGAAGGACCAGCAGTGGAAGCGGCTGCCTCTGCCTGATGACTTTAATGAGATGACGCATAGCTTGACCTTCCAGCAGATTGAGGCTGAGGAAGGTGTATTGCACGGCGGAAGGGCGGCGGTGAAGCTGTTCGGCGTGACGGAGGTGAGGCGGACGCACACGGCACATGTCCCGTCCACAGCTAACCCGTACGCAGGACGGCCACTCCGTACTACTCCACGTCACCGGCTTCCTCCACTACTTCTACGTCGCAGCGCCCTCGGGCTTCCAGAAGGACGACTGCGCTGCCTTCAAAAACTACCTCGAGGTCGAGTGCCAGAAAAGCTTCCACTCGCACTCGCCCATCGTACACTCGGTGCAGATGGCCATGCGGGAGAACATTCTACGCTTCCAGGGAAACCAGAAGAGCCCGTACTTGAAAATCACCCTCAACGACCACAAGTTCTTGAACCGCGTGCGGAAACTCGTGCAAGAAGGAGACGCGAACTGGAAGCAGATGTGGATTCACCGTGAAGGCGGCATTCTCACATTCGACAACATCATCTACGTGCTGCGCTTCATGATCGACACGAAGATCGCCGGCATGTCATGGGTAACGGCCCCGGCCAGCAAGTGGAAGATGATACAGCCGCGCGATCGCCACTCAAACTGTCAGATCGAGGGCTCGATACACTATTCGGATCTGATCGCCCATGCAGCTGAAGGAGAGTGGTCCAAGATGGCGCCTCTGCGCGTGTTATCTATGGATATCGAGTGCGCTGGACGCAAGGGAATCTTCCCCGAGGCCGAGGTTGACCCCGTCATTCAGATTGCGAACGTGGTCACAAGATATGGAGAAGACAAGCCTTTCATCCGCAATGTCTTCTGCCAAGACACGGTGAACCCCATCGCCGCCACCCAGGTTTTCTCCTTCAACGACGAACGTGACATGCTCATGAAGTGGCGAGACTTCCTGGAAGAGTCCGACCCAGATGTCATCATCGGATACAATACTTCGGGCTTCGATTTTCCATATCTCCTGAACCGCGCCAAGTTTCTCAAGGTGAAGGGCTTCAACTACTGGACACGGCTCAAGAATAAGCCCACGTTTGTGGAGAGCGCGAAATTCTCCAGCAAACAGTTGGGCAGCCGCGACACCAAAACTACAAACACCAATGGTAGGCTGCAACTGGACCTGTTACAGCTTATTCAGCGTGACTATCAACTGCGAAGTTATACACTGAACGCCGTATCCGCTCATTTTCTCAAGGAGCAGAAGGAGGATGTGCACCACAGCATGATTTCCGAGCTCTACAACGGCGACGCGAATTCGCGACGAAGGCTGGCGGTCTACTGCCTGAAGGATGCATACCTTCCCCAGCGGCTACTCGACAAACTCATGTGTCTGGTCAACTACACAGAGATGGCCAGGGTGACGGGTGTACCCTTCACTTACCTGTTGAGTCGAGGCCAGCAGGTCAGGTTCATCAGCCAGCTTTTTCGCAAGGCTCTTGACCACGGCCTTCTTATCCCCGACCTTCCCAACCAAGGCGAATCGAACGATCAATACGAGGGTGCTACCGTCATTGAGCCAAAACGCGGCTACTACAAAATGCCCATCGCCACCCTTGATTTCGCATCGCTGTATCCCAGTATCATGCAGGCCCATAATCTCTGTTATACTACTTGGCTCAATAAGGAAACCGTTGAGAAGCTTAACATGAAGAAGGACGAAGACTATATCCAGACGCCTAACGGTGACCTCTTCTGTACCGCCAAGGTCCGCAAGGGTCTCTTGACGGAGATTCTCGAAGAACTGCTGGGTGCTCGTAAGCGCGCGAAGAAGGAACTGGCTATCGAGACGGATCCATTCAAGAAGGCTGTGCTCAACGGTCGTCAGCTTGCTCTGAAGGTTAGCGCAAACTCGGTTTATGGTCTCACAGGTGCCACCACCGGAAAGCTGCCCTGTCTTGCCATCGCCAGTAGTACGACTAGTTTCGGTCGACAGATGATTGAGAAGACCAAAGCGGAGGTCGAGGCAAAGTATAACATCATCAACGGCTATAGCCACGATGCGGAAGTCGTCTACGGTGATACTGATTCCGTCATGGTGAAGTTTGGTACCGAAGACCTTGCCGAAGCTATGAAGCTTGGTCGGGAAGCCGCCGACTATGTCTCGACCAAATTTGTCAAACCTATCAAGCTTGAGTTCGAGAAAGTATACTATCCGTACCTTCTCATCAACAAGAAGCGATATGCTGGTCTTTTCTGGACCAACTCAGACAAGTACGACAAGATGGATACCAAAGGGATTGAGACTGTGCGTCGTGATAACTGCCGACTTGTTCAGAATGTCATTGAGACATCTTTGCACATGTTACTGATTGACAAGGACGAGGAAAAAGCCCAAGAGTAAGTTCCCTCGCACCACCAAAATTGTCAGAACTGACGCGATGCAGATTCGTCAAAGAAACCATCTCCGACCTCCTCCAAAACAAGGTCGACATGTCCAATCTCGTCATCACCAAAGCCCTCACCAAACAAGAGGACAACGAAGGCAACGGCGGCTACACGGCCAAGCAAGCCCATGTTGAGCTCGCCGAGCGCATGAAAAAGCGTGACGCCGGTTCCGCTCCTGGTCTGGGAGATCGCGTCGCCTACGTCATGGTAAAAGGCTCTGCC
Organism: Corynespora olivacea; assembly: GCA_019202945.1. Classification (NCBI taxonomy): domain Eukaryota; kingdom Fungi; phylum Ascomycota; class Dothideomycetes; order Pleosporales; family Corynesporascaceae; genus Corynespora; species Corynespora olivacea. The sequence goes on from JAGQEM010000265.1 coordinate 26,212, forward strand.
AAATCCAAAAATTATGAGAAATCCGAAGACCCCCTCTACGTGCTCGAGAACAACCTCCCTATCGACACAAAATATTACCTCGATAACCAGCTCTCCAAACCCTTGCTCCGTATCTTCGAGCCCGTCGTCGGCGAGAAAAAAGCCGCATTGCTCCTGACGGGCGAACACACCCGAGCGATCTCCATAGCAGCGCCGACCATGGGCGGGCTAATGAAATTCGCCAAGAAAACGCAGACGTGCATGGGCTGTAAAAAGCCGCTCATCAGCGCCGTGGAAAAGGATGGCGCGGTCTGCGATAACTGTCGGCCTCGTATCGGCGAGTTGTACCAGAAGACGTTGACAAAAGTCAGCGAGTTGGAGGTTCGCTTCGCAAGGCTGTGGACGCAGTGCCAGAGGTGTCAGGGGAGTTTGCATTGTGAGGTTATTTGCGCGAGTAAGGATTGTCCCATCTTCTACATGCGCATGAAGGCCAGGAAAGATGTCGAGGATGCTGGGAAGGAGTTGGTAAGGTTTGATAATGATGCTGCGCTATGGTAGGCAGGTGGGTGCGAAGTGCAAGAGTATGGATGGGATGGGAATATGGTTTTAGGGATTTCGGACAACATGGGTTTAGGGTTTCTTTGTTACTCGTTTGTATAGGTTTTCCATGACGCTCGCATGGAGATGTGGCGTTCCTTTCTGGCTTGAGCGCGAGATGGGTTGGTTGTTTCAAATATAGGACGCATCTTTACGAACACTGGCGCTGTTCTTATGTTCTTGACGCGGCGTGACGTGACGGCACGGCACATCAAGTCCATCCAACTAGATCTCACATCGAGCCGTCCATTGAAGCCGGATTCTGCTGGGCTTTTTGGGGTATCTCTAGCCATCTATCCGACAATCCGTTTCCGCACTTGTCGTTCAGTCCAGCCGTAATATCCTCATAGCGTTGTTCCCCAGCACATCCTTCGCAGCGGCATCATTCCCTTCAAACGCCTTGGAAATAGCGGTGTAGTTCGCATTCACACTATGCCATTCATTCGCATCGGGTTCGAGTGGCGGGAAGAAGGGGTGGTCGGTTCCTGAACCCACCATCGTTAGCATCACCGCCATCCACAGCTTCGAATCATCCCGTGGCTGATTCGACAACGGAATAAAGGAACGAAAGGATTGCAAAACATACCAAACAGCAACCGATCAGCCCCCGACGCATCCACGGCCGCCTTCAACCCCACCTCGGAGTAAATCACAGCATCGAGATAAATGTTCGTCTTCAAAATATCCCACACATCACGTCGTTTCTCCGTCTTCCCAGCCTCCTTTAAATGTCCATCGTGCAATATACAGCTCTCCAACCTCCCCGCAAGGAACGGCAAAGTGCCCCCCGAATGCGCAAGCAGCACATCCAACCCCCTGAACCGATCCCACACCCCACTCAACATCATCCGACTCACCGCGATCGTCGTCTCGAGCGGGAACCCCAACGCCAGCGGCAGCACGTGTCCGTACTCGCCCCCGCGCGGCCCGTACACCGACGCCGGCAGCCCGTAGTGCGGGTGCAGGAATATCAGCAGCCTGTTCTTCTCCAGCGCGGCGTAGATGGGATCCAGGGCCGCATCGTCGAGGCCCGAGCCCAGGCCCGAGGTGCCGAGGATGACGCCGCGGACATGCGGCAGCGTGCGCAGGCGCTCGATCTCGGCGACCACGGTCGCCGTGGGTGCGCTGAGGGGCAGCGTTGCGAAGAAGTAGAGACGCCCCGGGTACCAGCCGCACCGCTCTTCGAAGTCGTCGTTTATCCTCGTCGCAATGGCGCCGGCTTCTTCTCGGGGGAGGAAGTCGAGCCAGGGGTTCGCGAGGGAGATTACGCTCTTGTCTATCCGGTGGGCGTCCATGAAGGCGATCTTTTCCGCGAGGTCGAAGTACTCGCGGCCGATGGGGCGGCCGCGCGAGGTCGAGGGTGTGGAGGCGTCGTCTTCACCGGGGAGGATGACCAGGCGGGGGGCGGAGGGGTCGGAGGGGAAGGCGCGGACGTAGGGGACCGTGGTACGGGTGCGGAGGAGGTCCATGTAGGATGGGGGGTAGATGTGGGTGTGGATGTCTACGATGGGCATGGTGACGGATGGGTGAAGGGAGTGTGGTTTTTGGATTTAGACTTGGATTTGGGATTTGGGATTTGGGATTTGAGATTTGAGATTGGGATTGAGATTGAGATTGGGATTTTGTTCGAGGGTGGAAATGTGGTGTTTTGGGGGGGCTTGAACGGGGTGAGGTGAAGTGAAGTGGCATGTTTGGTGCGCTTCCAGATAGTTTGAGCTCTTGCCCCACTACTCTGAAAGCTACATCCCACCTTCCCCATCCAGTATAGCTTACGGCGTCTCAACGGGTGTCCCGCCGTTGGTTGATGTCACGGTGGAGACGTCCGAAGCCAGCTTGATAAAAATGATCAATTGCTAGGATGGCATTGGCACAACAACCCCAAGAGCTATCATAACACCATCGCCATCAGCGTAGCTCCCATCGCAACCACCGCCGCCGACACGCTCCCAACAAACCTCCCCGCACCACTCGTAGGCGGTGCAGGAGCAGTGGTGTAGTTTTCACCCTTACCACCAACCCCAGCTTCCAGGATCAAGCTATCTAGCCCCCCCGTAACCTTCTCCAGCGGCGCCACCAGAGCCATCTGGCTCCAACTGAACTGCGTGTTTCGCCCCCCGAAGACATATACCTCGAAGCGTCCCTTGAACTTGTCTTCTACCCACACCCTGCTCCCGTTGACGACATCGGTCTCGATGCGGATGAGTGCTGGGAGGCTGATGGGGACTTGTTGGTGCGACGAGGTGGATGCGTTGACCCAGATTCGACCGGGATGGCCGGCGTCGTGGCCATCGCTTTCGGCGGTTGAGCGGAGCGGGTAGGGGAAGTTGTCCGCGGTGGTGAACACAATGGTGGAATTTGCGCTGCGGGTCATATTCGAGGAGATGACTTCCAAGGAGAGCGAGGTATCTGGTCCGCTCAGATTGAACGAGGAAGACACGTTCAAGGTCAATGTGTAGGGTGGGCCGTAGGACCCTTTTCCGAGCGTGACGTCTGCGAGGCTGCTTGATGCGCGGGTCCATTGAAATAGAGGCTTGCTGCTGGAAGGCTGCTGCGAGTTTGGAAGGCGTCGGTCCAGGTTCTGGCCGGGGGCTTTGGGTGTGAGGTAGGAGAGTGTGGCTGAAAGGTCGGTAGCGCTGATGTTGACACCGCGTACGCCGGACCATGCGCGTGCTGCTACGACGGGGATACCGTCTTTCATTGCGTAATAGGCTTCGAGCTGTGTTGTGGCGTCTGCGCCGTTGTCGTTCCATGCAGCCAGGATGGCGCCCTTGTTGCCTTTGGCTCCTGGCGCGAGCTGCATTGTCTTGTTCACTGGATTGAAGAGCGCGGGGTTCCATTGCCAGCCGTTCGTGTTGGCGAAGTTCATTGTGCGTGTGACGTTGTAGAATTGCGGATACGGAGCTGGTAAGATGGGCGTATGGTCGTTCTTGAGACTCATGTAAGCCCACCAGTCCTCCGAGTTGATGAGCGTGTAATCGTCTTCCTGCAGCCGGACGGGGTCTGACTCGCCGTACTGCCAATGCTGGATCACGATATCCTTGTTGATGGTGAAGTTCTTCGACGGCTCGTTCGTGCCCCAGATACGGATCCGTTTGCCTGATGTCGATTTGACAAAATCGGACATGTTGTTGACAAAGTTGATATAGACGTCTGCAAGTGTAGCGTCGTATTCGTCGGCACCGATGTGGACTTCTTTGGTCTGGAACCAAGGCAGGAACTCGGACCAGATGGCTTTGACGGTCGGGATGGCTTCGGGATGAGAGAGATTCAGAAGGTCCTTCTTGGTGAGTGCGAGCTCGGGCTTCCACTTGGTGATGGCGAGACAGTGGCCTGGAGCTTCAATCTCGGGAATGACGGTGACACCGCGTTGAGCACAGTGTTTCTGGAAGTCCTCAAACTCCTTCCTTGACAGGGTTTCGTTCTTGCGCTGCACGATGCCTTGGAGCTCGACATTCTCGGGATACAGCGAGAAGTGGGAGAAAACCTTGTTCCAGGTCTCGTTGTGCCCGCGGTTCAGAGGGTAGTTGTCGCTGGAATGGTAGTGGAATTCTGACATCTTGAAGAAGGACGCGTATGTGCATAGCTCTTTCAGAAACTCGCCCGTGTACCATTTCCGCCCCGCATCGAGCATGTACCCACGTGTCGCATAAGCAGGTGCATCGACAGTCCGTCCCTGAGGCAAAGACGAGCCATCCGCAATCGAAAGCTGCTGGAGCAGTGTTCGCGTACCCCAGAACATACCTCTCGCACCAGTACCACCGATGGTCACGCGTCCGTTGCCAACTTCCAGCTCGTACGCCTCCTCCGTCGCATCGCCATTCTCATACGTAGGCCGACTTGCCGAGCTGTTTTGGAATGCGCGAAGATAGATACCAGAGGTGGGCGCCTCATCGACTTTTTCCAGGGTCCAATTGCTGCCGAAGAGCTGAGTGAGATCCTGTCGGAACGTCTCGGCAAACTCGTAGGCTGTAGGCGGGATGAGGGTCAGACCGTTCTTGTCAGCGACTTCGGCGAAGGCTTTCTGGATGTAAACTTTCTTTGGCGCGTCGGCTAGTGAAAAGGCGTTAGATGAGGTACTCGCACGTTCCCACTGCACTGGAGGCAGAGGCTGCAATGCAGCCACAGTAACCGCCGCAACGCTCGCCAAGGTGCCCAACACCCTCAACATCATTTTAAATATGCCCTAGAGAGGAGGAAAGCAGCAGGTGTTTTCTACTCAGCAGCGACGGGCGAGTTTTGTAGATGGGAGCACGGTAGCTATCTCGTAAAGTGACCGGGGCCCCTACCGCCGTTATCATTCGCTGCAACCTTCGAATCTTGTAAGATTTCCCCCCTTCCCCGCATGCTGACTGCGGGCAATGTAACCTGAGCGACAGCCAAGGACCATTTTATCGCGAAAGAGGAAGCTAAGACAACTTCACGTACGAGGTAGCTCGCTGCATATTTGATGACAAGACTCCACGATAACTAATTGTATCTTGCGGCTTCAAGAACGGAATGGATGCAGTGAAGTGGTGATAAGGAGTGGGCCCCGTGCAGCAGACCTGGGGTGCCTAGCGCTAATTCTAATTCTCCTCCTTTTCGTCGCAGAAGAGAATCAATTACGCCTGGCCCACTTCATCCCCCTCGCCATTATCACACCACAGACGTACACGTATAGCCATCACTTTCCCATGTTCCCGTCTCATGGACAACGCCTGATCTACGCAACGAGAACTGCATGGCCGTACTTCAACAACCCCGCATCACCATCCTTATTGGGACTAGGTCCTTTTGTGATCGCCATGCAGCATGCCTGTTCCTATCGTCCCAACCAGCTGGAGATTGTAATATACATGTACATTGATTAACCCAGCACGACAGGTACGCGTCTGCACGATGGGAAGCATGCGGACTCCGGCAAACAAGACCTTGCAGGGTGATAACGTGGAAGGTATAAAGACTAGATAAACCCCCACCACTCAACTCCGTCGTAGCACTAGAAAGAGCCAGGAACCACACTTGCAAAATGGTCCTCCTCACTCAGCTACTATCTGCGGGCGCCGCTCTCGTGCTCTCCACATCGGCAACATCGGCGCCACTCAATGTCCGCGGTGGCACACCCTACCCCAACGGCACCTACCCAGGCCAAACGGGACCCGACTACGACTACACCGGCTTTGACTCCAACCAGACCCGCCGCATCGAAGCCGTGGTCGAAATGTTCCGCTTCGCCTGGAATGGATACTACACCTACGCCTTCCCGAACGACGACCTGCGGCCCGTCAACAACTCGTTCACCAATTCGCGCAATGGCTGGGGTGTCGGTGCTATCGATGCGCTCAGCACGGCCATCATCATGGAGCAAACGGATATTGTCAATCAGATCCTCGAATTTGTACCGACGATTGACTTCAAGAATGTCACGCGTCCTGATGCAAGTTTGAGTGTCAGTCTTTTCGAAACAAATATTCGGTATATCGCGGGCCTCCTTTCTGGTTACGACTTACTAAAGGGACCATTCGAACATCTGAAGGTGGACAAAGAAAAGGTCGATACTTTGCTGGAGCAGACCGTGGTTTTAGCCGACACTATCAAGTTCGCTTTCAATACCAAATCAGGCATCCCGATCAACAACGTCTTCATCAACAACCAGACCTTTGCGCCAAGGTATAAGATGCAGGATGGGACATGGTCTGCTGGACTTGCTGAGATGGGCACCTTGGTTCTTGAATGGCAGCATCTGTCTGACCTAAGTGGCAATCCGGAATACGGCAACCTTGCGCAGAAAGCGATGGATCACTTCCTCAAGCCCAGCGAGGAAGTCTGGCCTGGTCTGACGGGTGGAAACTTCAGCGTTGAGACGGGCGAGATTCTCGATGCATATGGTGGATGGACGTCTGGGAATGATTCAGCGTACGAGGTACATCTGTCTCCCAGCTCGCAACAATCTCGTCAATGGACAAAGCAGCTGACCTAGAACCGCAGTATCTCATCAAAATGTACGCCTATGACCCAGAGAAGTACGCCCTCTATGGCGAACGCTTCATCGAAGCCGCAGACTCCACAATCGCGCACTTAGTCTCCTCCCCCTCATCGCGCCCCGATCTTTCAATGGCCGGATCTTTCTCCGGACAGGCCGCGCAAAACTACTCCGAGCAACTCGCCTGTTTCATTGGCGGCTCCTTCATCCTCGGCTCCACCACACTCAACAAACCCGAGTACCTCAAGCACGGCCTCGACTTCGCCGAGTTTTGCGCAAACGGCTACCGCTACGCTGCATCCGGCATCGGCCCCATCATCTACTCCTGGAACACCACAGAACTCTCTTGGCCGCAGTTCACCAACCAGTCCGCCCTCTACGAGAAAGCAGGCTGGTTCATCGACGACAACACGGCCTTCTTCAACGGTCTGGCCCCCGAAGCGATCGAGAGCTGGTACTACGCGTATCAAGTGACCGGCAACCAGTACTGGCGCGACGTCGCATGGGCGTACACGCTTGCGCAGAACCGCACGGAGCGCGCCGGCTCGGGATTCTCGTCTGTGCTGGATGTGCTGGATCCGTCGGGTGGGGGCACGCAGAATTTCATGGCGAGCTACTTTTTTGCTGAGGTCCTGAAGTATCAGTATCTGATCCAGGCGCCCGAGGACAAGAAGGGCGAGTGGGATGTTGAGTTTGCGCCGGACGGCGTGGGCAAGGGGGGCAACGTCAATCTTTGGGTGTATAATACCGAGGCGCATCCTTTTAAGGTGCAGGCCAAGACGCCGGTGTAGATGGCATGTTGAGCGTAGGTGATCGTAGTATCAGTATATATGCTATGTATATGTATTGATATTGCTATTACTAAATGCCTGGGCTACATTTTACTATGAGATGGACAGATATAACTTTTCCGATGCCAATTCATCGGATATATACTATCTGAGATTGCCAGAGTTTTATACCCATCACTTGTGGTAATGAAACATAACTACAGCCCATATATGAACTATGTCTTCGTACGTGGGTTGTGTGAGACGTTGCTAGGTAATCTGCAACTGACGGCGATTGTTGTGACTTGCCGGATTCGTCGTACAAGCGTTGTGGAAGGTGGCATGGGAACAAACAATCCAACGCTTGGATTGATTTTGAGGGTGGTTGCACTACCACTATATTGTGCAGCACTATTAGGGAATATGGGAGTAATCCAGAGGCTTCTGAAGCATTGGGTTTCGCTCAGATGGACAGTGAATGGTTTTCCTTGTATCTAATATATTCACAGGAGGGGGCACAATTGCTAGTATGATTGGATGAGAGAATTTGGTTTAGCAATCGTGGGAACTTTTAATTGGCTGTAAGGCTATCGCAGTTTATCTTTTGTTGCCGGCTTATTCTATATAGTTGTATTGTGGCTTATACAACCCACAACTCAGCTCTGTACGAGTTGAGATAATCTTTCAGTCAGATCCATTTGTCGGTCAAATCCAATTTCCAATCAGATCCGTTTGTCAGTCGTATATCCATTTGTCAGTCTGAGCCATTTTCAGACAAGGAATTTGTCAGCTGAAGCTATTTATCGGTAAAACATACTTAAGGTAACGTAACCTTCAGTGACCGAACGAGTAATCATAAGCCCGAGTCCGAATGATTGCAGAGTAGCATGTAGGTGTGCGGCTCGATCAAGCAATGAAGTTGGCCGTTGCTCCTACTTAAAAGGACAGTGTGTCTGTCCCAGAAATACAATCATCATCTCTTGCATCAGATTTAATCACAGAAGTGTTGGGTCTCCCATCACCATTCACTATCACTGAACACCAATCCCACGCCTGCACCAGTCCAGCAACATGTCTTTCAAGCCGATCACTCTCTGGGCCCACGACAGCGGCCCCAACGCCTGGAAGGCAGCCATGATCTTCGAGGAGCTCAACGTCCCTTATACGATCAAGTTCATCGACTTCCCGGACATGAAGAAGGAACCATACGAGTCAATCAACCCCAACGGCCGTGTGCCTGCAATTGAGGACCCAAATACGGGCATCACGCTGTGGGAGTCGGGTGCCATCATCGAATACCTGATCGAAACCTACGACAAGAAACACAACATCAGCTTCGTCCCAGGCTCGGAAGAGTACTTCAAAGCGAAGCAGTGGCTGCACTACCAGGTATCCGGCCAGGGCCCTTACTTCGGACAGGCCGTGTGGTTCACCGTCTACCACCCTGAGAAGCTCCCCGGCGTTGTCGACCGCTACGTCAATGAGATCCGTCGCGTCTCTGGCGTCCTCGACCGCCACCTGCAGGACAAGGAATTCCTCGTCGGCGACAAGTTCAGCTATGCTGATGTTGCGTTCGTGACATGGTACATCATTATGTTCCTTTTCGCCGAAAGATTCAACCTCGAGACGGAGTTCCCCTTCCTCAACGCCTGGTTGGAGCGCCTCAAGGCCCGCCCGGCCATTGCAAAGATCCTGCAGGACCGGGAAGCGGCTATGAAGGCCAAGTAGAAGCGTGTTTAGAGTCAAGGGAATTTGTCTGGCGCGATTCGTTCTGATGCTGGGTCTGAGATATAGTGTCAATAGATTGTGAACAAGATAAATTAGTCTCCATCATGCGAAAATAATTGTATGCAGGATCCTGTAGAGCTTGCAAATTCAGTGACTCTCCTTTTTTATATTAGATCCTCACTCTATTCAGTTGCCTTACTAGCGCTATGCAGACAACTCTACACTACAGTTCCACGAGCCTCTCTTGGCTTTCATTGTTCCTTGTTCAAGTTGCGTTCGAACGATAGATAAATCGGTTTCATGTTGTTCAGTTTATGCCTTTTAAATATCCACCAACACAGGATGGTGACAACTATGATAGGAAATGTTGTAACTACCCAGAGCCACCAAAGTCCAGTTGTTTCAAACGATCTTTTGCTTGCGCTAGACTCGAAAATCCCCGCGCTAAGAACGGACTATGGCGGCTGTCAGCACTGTTATAATTTTAAATGAACGAGTGCTTAAGTGGCCTATCAAGGCGAGGACAGTACGGACCGCAGTGAATGTTCCAGGTAGGAATACCATAGTGAGTCCAGCTATTGCGTTCATACTTGTGCTGTCTCTCTTCATGTCGGTAGCCAGCTCGATGTTGTTCAAAGCATCCATCTGCGTATTGAAGTGGAAGACCAAGTTCATGACGTTTTCTTTCCTCCCTTTGTAGTTTGTGAACCACATGTGCTGCTTCTCCATACTTTCGATGAGGTACCACATCATGCCCAGCGTTCGATTCCTGGCCCGTCCCCTTTTCGATACGTTCAACCGTTTTGTCATGTCATAAATGCCGCGAGCGGAATGCAAGAACACTTTTGCATTTGCCAAATGGGAATCCGCGTTTTGAGCGACGATCTGCAGGTCCTTGAGCATGCTTGCCAGCTTTTTGCGGTTGCCCTGGTCTTTGCCCGCAAGAAAGTCGTCTACTTCATTTATAGTACTCCACTGGAACCGCCGGAAGCGTGCTACGTGCCATTTCGATGCTTCAAAGTTGAGATTGCAGACCATGGCTAGGATATCAAAAGGGCTCTCATGTAATATATGGCTGGTGTGGTAATTTGCCTGGTGTTGGAGCAATTTATACAGAAGTTTACGCAGAGAACTGACGATTGTATCGTTTCGCTTGTGTGATATAACGTATGTGATGAGGTCTCTTTGGGCGTCGTATTTGGAGTAAATCGACAGGGGTGCACCTTGAACCTGCAGGTTCCATCGAGGAAGCTGACAAAAAAAGTCGCAACTGAGGAAGTGAGCGTCTTCCTCGTCCCATTGCGGCTGTGGAGCCCAGTAGTCTGGTCGTCCCAATAGATTTTGTAAAAATTCTGGGTTTAAATTCAGGCTGGAGAATAGTTGATGAACACTTACTTGGTCATCGGGAGCTTGTACTGGTACGATGATCCGGAAGGTGCTGGTATGAGAGGCACAAAGAATATGAGCGCTTTTCGGGTTGCGAAATTGGGATTGGTTTTAGATGACGTAGCTATACCGTGCCCGTGCGCGTAACGCCCCCCGTCGCGTAACGCCCCGGTTTTACTAGGGAAAATCAGAAAAGTCTATAGTTTTAAAGTAATATA
>JAGQEM010000266.1:0-36788 GCA_019202945.1 Corynespora olivacea
GAAAACTAATAGAGCTGTCCTTTGATAAAGCCCAGGCTTACTATTCTATCCCTAAACACTTCTATTAAAGATATTAAGGCTAGTTCAGATCAAGGATCTCAACAAAGGCTAGTAGGTACTATAGATACTAATCACATAATCTCATCACGTGATCACGCTATCCTTATCGGGATAGCGCCTTGGCAGCCGCCTCGTACTTAGCCTCGAGGAGGCCTCTATTACTCTTAGCCTCCTCAGCGTCTAATTCCACTTTGTGTTTCTACACCGTTTTCTCTGTTTCTCTCTTGGTTGTTTGTTCTCGTGCCTTCATAGCCTCACAGTCTATTGCAGCAGGTAGGACCACGGCGGCGATGAGGGAGAAGCGGACGGGAAACTCGTGGCAGATTTGAGGGGTGAAGAGGAGAGGATGACAAGGAGGGGCCGATGCTTCACCGGGGAGACAATTTACAGTGCAATGGAAACAACGAAGACGACGGAGGTTGTTTAGTTTCGAAACATGACATAAGTTTCAGAACGGTAGGTATAGAACCCACTGATTTATAGGCTTGGCGGGGTTGCGGCAAAGACGTGCGTAATAATGTAAGCCTTGCAGTGCAACGATGGAAAATCGAATCTTTGAAACAGTCTACAGCAGTATCAGGGCCAGTACCATTTGACCTATCCTTTCAGGTCCCTCCACGCGGCATGCAGCAGAACCACAAAGCTCTGACCCTCGGGACTACCCGTCCAATACTGATCCCGATTATGCCAGTTCAGCGGATCGATGGCCGGCCCCACAATCCCGTTGCTCGTATTGATCTTCTCATCGACAACCTTCTTTTTCTTCTCTGCCCAATCCACATACCTCTGACCAAAAGTCTGCGGCTCCAACTTGGCCATGCGCAAGGCCGTGGCTGCGAGAAGCGAAGTGCCGCTGATCTCGCCCCACCATGTCGTGTCATTCAAGTAGTTGCGAAGAAGACCCGAGGGGTCGGTGTCAAGCTTGATGGTGCCGTCGATGATCTCCTTGACGTATCCTTTCAATTGCCCTTGCTCGGACGTGGTTTGCGAAGCAAGCGGCGACTTCTTCATCGTGGCCAGAACCCTCGACATGCCTGCCGCTGCCCAGGCGTTTCCTGTACTCCACAGTGCGTAGTCCTTGGTATGGTCGCCAATGATATGCAACCAAGCCCCGGATGGCTGGATCAGCGCATCACGGTAATGTTTGCATTGCTGGGCTGCCTCCTTCAAAATCGAGACTGAGGATGTGGCTACCCCGTAGTAGGCCAAGAAGGGCGGGACCATGTAAACGAAGTCGGCCCATAATTCAGGGTATGCCTCTCTATGGGAGATTGCGCCGTTGGACCAGCGCGGTACGTCGTTCAATAGATGTTTCTCCTGCCGGATGGCTGCGTCCCAATATTTTTGGTCGGACTTGCCAATTAGAAGGGCGGGTATTCCAAGGGCGGCTGGGTCGCCGGCGGCTCCTGTGTCATGTTATCGGCGGCGCTCGTGCATCTTGCTTCGTTCTCATCTCATGCACGCCATCTAACGATCTGCTGGAAGGAGGCGCAATAAACATACCATCACCGTCCACAAGAGTGTTCCCACTCGTTGTGATGAAGGGCTTGACGTATTTCAACGCGCTCGTGTCTGCAACGTTGAGAGTCGGCACTTTGCCTCCTGGAAATGGATCGTTCCAGATGCTGAGCTTCGGCGTGTTCCATTCGAAAAGGGCCTCGGCCACGGTCCCATACTCCCATGAATGAGTGGCGACTTGGACGGCCTTTTGTAGGACGGTTCCGATTGTCTGAGCGGAGACCATGATGGCGTTCCAATAACGTCAAGGAGAAGGAGGATCTGCTGGTAGATGTGGTGCTGTTTAGCAGGGTATCAAGCCGTTTTATACCCGACTGCTCAGGGTCCTGACGAAGGAGGTGTTGATCACGTATTCACGCCGTCGATGGTCCAAGGGAGTATTTTTAGCGAGTGATGCATGCAATTGTGCCATTCCGCAGCCGTGGCTGAACGGCTGCTCGCCGAACTCCTTAGCAAAGACCTTTTGGAGCGATCAAACGGAAATTCAAGAACGCTCGGAGGGGTGGACAGATATGGATGCTGACGTAACGAAGGCGGGACAAATGAACAGGTGAGCTGGGCTTAGTAACCCCGAGGCCGCAGGCGACCGCAGGGGGTACTGTACACAGCGTAAGCTGTTTGTGTAATTCAGTGGCAGATGTTTCGTGTACATGCTATATTTGGAGGTGGAGATTGGACGGTGTGGGCAGCTCGCGGTACATCGGTGGAGGCGAGATGGGAGGAGCGGCTTTCAACAGACAGAATGGAGGGCCCGGAATTGAGGGACACCTTTGCAGCATCTCCGAAGTCATGGAGAGATGCGCATACGCAGAACAGATGGAGTCAATCTGCAGTGGAGCGATAACCCATCTATGCCGGGATGAGCGTGGGGTCACGTGAGCGCGTGCCAATCTGGTCTGGACGTCAGCGTCTTGAACCACAGCGCCACCATTCCCCCAGGCGGCTCTCTCCCAGCCGCCGTTCGGTTCCTTGCAGCTCAATTCACCTTCCAGAAGGCCGCTCGAAGCCCCCCAGAAGCCCCCCAGGAGGCTGGCGGAGGAGTGTGGGGTCTCCCTCTCGCCCGGCTTGCTTCGGTCCAACAAATGCCCTGCGTCAGTCCGTTCATCGGCGCTGCACCATCACGCACCATCACTTTTGCAACAACGGCTGTCCACTTCGATGTCCACTTCGAATAGCCGCTGGTAAACGAAGGAAATGTGCCCCAGTGCGTTGTGAGCTTCCCCGCGTGGTCCGTACTTTTGCCGGTACGTAATAGTAATAGTAATTGGTCCCCAGAATGCATTGGATCGTCACCCTGCGGACGGTTCCTGCTGCTACCCTCGGGTCCACAACGGAAGGTGCTAGCGGTGCTTGGGCATGGCGAGTGTCAGCCCGAGGGAAGAGAATTTCGCATCGCGCTGCTCGAGCTCGACAGGCCATCTTGGCCTAGGTAGGTATTGTAATCCCGTTGTTCCAAGTCGCGGGCGTTGATGGCTATAAGAGCGTTGCTGGGGTCACTACGCTCAACCGGTTTCTCGCCACCTCACCCGTCGACCGAATTGCCCTCCTTTGGCAGCCTGGACACTACCGACTGCGCAAGATGAACCCTCACGCGAGCTCCGAAGTAGAGAAGGGGCATGTCGGCAACCACCACGGCAAGAATGGAAACTGCACATCGGAACCCTTCGTGCACGGCCACTCGACGGTTGCAGAGGCGACAGGAAGAGGGGGTGACACGCATCGTGGGTTGAAGAGTCGGCACATTCAGTTCCTGTGAGTAAGATCAACGTGCCCCGTGCTTCGCTACGAGCTCCACACTGACGTCGATGCAGGGCCTTGGGCGGTGCAATTGGAACAGGCCTCTTCGTAGGTTCTGGCGGCATTCTGGCCCTCGTTGGCCCTGCGCCGCTGTTCATGGCATACCTGTCGATGATGATGGTGGTGTGGAACGTGATGAACAACTTGGCCGAAATTGTCACATACCTACCCATGAAGGGCATCACCATCCCATACTTCGTCAAACGCTTCGTAGACCCCAGCTTGGCCTTCGCCGCGGGCTGGAATTACTGGTATGCGTACGCAATTCTGGTCGCAGCCGAAGCCACGGCCGGCTCGATTTTGCTCGATTATTGGCAGACCTCTGTTCCTGCTGCAGCTTGGATCACCATCTTTCTCGTCGTCACTCTTCTTCTCAACATCGTCGCTGTTGGCGTATTCGGCGAAGCGGAATTTTGGTTTGCTTCCATCAAATTTCTTACCATCATGGGCCTCATCATCCTCGGTTTCGTCATCATGTTCGGTGGAAGCCCTAACGACCAAGGACGGCTTGGTTTCCGCTACTGGAATAACCCTGGAGCATTTAAGCCGTATTTGGTCCAAGGGAGTACCGGAAACTTCCTGGCCTACTGGACGGCATTCGTTCGAGCCGGTTTCGCTTTCATTACCTCCCCCGAGCTGATTGCTCTTGCAGCTGGCGAGACAGTTGCTCCGCGTCGAAACATCCCAAAAGCGGCGAAGCGGTTCGTCTGGCGTCTCGCCATCTTCTATGGCTTTGGCTCGTTCGTCATCGGTGTCATTGTGCCTTCCGACGACGACCGCCTTCTGTCCCCAAATTCCAACGCTACCGCATCCCCCTTCGTCATCGGCATTGCCCGTGCGGGAATCAAAGGTCTCAACCATGTCATCAACGCGGCTGTCTTGACGTCTGCATGGTCTGCTGGAAACGCCTTCCTGTTCTCGGGCTCCCGTGTCCTCTACGGAATGGCCCTTAGCGGTGACGCTCCCCAAATCTTCGGCAAAACGAACCGCAACGGCGTGCCTTATATGGCCGTCTTGGCTACCTGGGCCATCGGACTACTGGCATACCTCAACGTATCCAACACGGGCGCTCAAGTCTTCACCTGGTTCAGCAACATCTCAACCATCTCTGGTTTCATCGCCTGGATTGTCGTCATGATCACTTACATCCGCTTCCGCAGCGCGCTCGTCTTGAACAATCTTCTCCACACTCTACCTTTCAAAACGCCTCTCCAACCCTACTTTGTGTGGTTTGTCCTTCCGCTTGTCTCTATTTTGACTCTTACCAATGGCTTTCAAGTCTTCTTCCCGAAGAATTGGTCCGTATCCAGTTTCCTGGCCGCGTACATCACGATTCCAATCTTCCTTGTCTTGTACTTGGGCCATAAGCTGTGGTTCCGGACAGCGTGGGCGATCAAGATTAGTCAGATCGATGTGATCAGTGGAAAGCGCGAGATGGATGAGATGTGTGCGATCGATGAGGAACCAGTCCCCAAGAACTTCCTGCAGCGGATGTGGTTCTGGGTTGCTTGATGGTTTGTAACATGACCGAAACTCATGATGGATTTGATTCGAATGTAGCATAGATTTTGCGATACCACATCAGCATAGAAGCGGCCCGGGCCGATAGTCCCGGTTATCACAGGGTGGCTACAAGAGTACGACATGCTTGGACCATGTCTTCAAAACCTAGAACGATGCAGCATCGGGGATGCCGTCCTATACTCTTTTCCTCTCACGGAGCCTTCGGCGGTAGTCGTACTACTCGCCATACAGCTTAGGTGCTCAATCCTGCACCTACACTTGTTGCCATATCACTGCATATCAAACTATAAAATCGAACGATAAAATCCATCCCCCCTCGCAGATTACGTATACACTGGCAGAAACATTTGAACATCGAAATCTACCAAACCGTATTCGGCTAACCTGGTTGATCTAGCGCCATCTCAATCCCAACGACCTTTATCCCGCTGCCGGCTTATCACACCTCTCTCGTCGAGACCCCAGATTTGGCGCCAGCCACAGTAGCCTAATATCACGCACTAACCGAGGGGCCTGCAACCAGATCTTTGTTCGATATGGCCACAATATCCACAAACCTCACAAACACCCCGTTTGGTGGCCGCCCTTCAAAGATTCAGCTCGGCTATAGGCACCTGGAGAGTGGGGCCGCCATTCGGGTGGCGCTGTGATACGATAGAATCAGCTCCCTCGAATTAAAGATCTGCGGGATAGGAGTTGTGCAAGTTTACTCAGCTACGCCTTGTCGCCTACTTTTGTCAACTCAATTGGCGAGAGGCCAATCGAGCGGAGGATCTAATGCTCGTGTACGTAAGCTTGTAACACCCACACTTGGCTGTTATGGGGAGCTGGCAAGATGCCAAGTGCGTACATGTGTTCCAGCCTCAGTTTCTCAGGCAGCCTTGGTTCGGACGGGGTTGGCAGCTCACAGTTCGGGATAATTTCTTCTTCTTTCTCTTAAAGCTCTCCTTCGGCCTTCCACCTTCTGCCTTTTTAGTATCATCTTTCATCAATTCAATTCGTTCCAACCTCTGTTTTCTCATCATCAACTTTTCGACTTGCGTGAAAAGAGCCATGGGAGATATATCGAACGACAACACACCTTGGGGCAGACGCCTTGTCATTTGCTGCGATGGTACTTGGCAATCTAGCGTCAGCTCTGAAGACAACGTCCCTTCCAATGTGACCAAACTATGCCGTGTCATAGCACGCATTGGAACGGACAATAAAGATCCGCGGAAGAAATGGCATCAGCTTGTGTATTACGACAGCGGGGTCGGCACCGGCAACCTCAGCGGCTCGGAGAAGAACCGTCAAGGTGGAACCGGAGCTGGACTTGCGGAGAACGTTATCGAAGCGTATAATTTCATCGTCTTGAACTATTCGCCAGGGGATGAAATCTTCTGCTTTGGATTCTCCAGGGGCGCGTATACGGCACGAGCTGTTGCGGGATTGGTCACCGATATCGGTGTTATGAAACCTGTCGACATGCAACTCTTCCCAAATATCTACCGCGCATACATGTCGAACAATGGAGGCACGTCATGGAGCAAATTCGTGGAAACCCAGTTGAAAAAAGAGGATGATGGCAACGGTATCAAGGAATGTGCTCAGAACTTCGACCAGCATGCGCATCATCATCTGGTCCCTGCAGAGGCGAGTCGGAAAGTCAAGGTCGTTGGAGTGTGGGATACAGTGGGAAGTCTCGGAATTCCCGATTCAAGACATTTTAACAATTCGAACTTTCGGACACAGTATGGGTTTCACAATGTGAAACTTAATGAGAGTAAGTCTGTGAAGCGTCTCTAGGTGGCATAAAGAACTAAAGCAACGTAGATATCGAGCATGCTTTCCATGCCCTGGCTTTGGACGAAAATAGGAAGGCTTTTGGTCCCACACTATGGTACATACCAAAAGATCTTCCAGAACAACTCGCGATAGAGAGAAAGCAGATCCCCGAGCTGAAGCAAGTCTGGTTTCCCGGAGTCCACATCAATTGCGGCGGCGGCAATGACGACGCTATCAAGGATATGAAGGGTGATCTAGAGCGTACGTACACTTCCCCCCCACGAAATCTAGCCGGTCTCTGTTCGTATTAGATCAACTGACTAAACCCTAGACCTATCATTCGCAACCTTTGCATGGATGCTTCAGGTAATCTCTCCACACCTGACAATTGACCAATCCGCCTTCGAGTCCTACATGTCACAATATACGCGTTGGCGCGACAACGTTCGCAATGCTTGCACGTATCACCACGCCGGGTGGATTGAATGGGCTGCCTCAAAAATGCCAAACATACCTCTCATCAATCCGGCCAAGAGTACGCTCGACGAACCAAAACGCAATCCAGCACATACCCACCCGAATTTCGACTATGGATGGGGCACAGGTCCGATCGTGGACTCGTATGAAGGCATGTACCTATTGGCGGGTTCCGTGCCTCGTGTCCCTGGTGCGTGTAAGACGGAGATTTACGATAAGGAAAACAAGAACTACAAGACGGACGATATAATCAATCACGGTAAAACGAACGAGTACATTCACCCCATCTGCCAGTATCGCAAAACCATCCGTGGGAAGGAAGAAAAATCCGCTCTCAAAGATTTTGATCGCGATTACAAGCCGAGCGGTGCGAAAGGGCGGTTTTTCTGGCTCAAAAAGGGCTCCAAGGATCCAATTCCAGAGTGGGTGATCTTGAAGCATCAAGAGCATCAAGCAGGGTTTGGGGTGAGCGAGGCTGGGGAAAAGAACTTTGAAAGAGCGTGGTACGAACAATGCGAGCACATCAAGGAAAAAATGGACATTTTGAAGAAGGATGGGTATGAAAAGGATTTTCTTGATTCTTTGGATGAGAAGATCGACTTTGATGTTGGGCAGAAGGAGGGGTGGGTGTACCCTTAAGTGACGGGGAAATTTTCTTCGCATATTTGAGGTTGGACTTGCAGTCCATCTTCTTTTCCCGTAGAACACCATCTGCCCTTTCGTGTAATACATAATGGCAATCATTTGCGAGTGGTCGCATCACGGAAAATATATTCAAACCTGAACTAAGTCTGCGTCTTGCTCTTCAACGCCGCATACCCCTCCCTCATCATGTCCGCCATCTTCTTCGATCCGTGCTCAGAGAAATGGTGCTGCTTGCCCTTTAACGTCTCCCTCATGTTCTTCTCTGCATACGGAAACATGGCTGTTTCATACGCCAGCACAGCTTCATCCAATGTCTTCTCCCCATTCGTCGCGGCAATAATCTCGCGCGCAAGTCCCAGGGAGTCCGTCATACCGACATTAACGCCCACGCCTGCGAATGGCGTCATCAGGTGCGCGGCATCGCCGATCAGCGTGACACCTTCGCGATGCGGGAAAGTAAACGGTACCGGAAGTTCGTAGAGGGGCCGGGCTACGATCTCTTCCTTGCACTCGAGAAATACCCTCTGCACATCTTTGTTGATGTGGCCGAGATAACGCGTGGCGTAGTCCACTTGTGCCTTTTCTTTATCGTTCCAGTCGATGCCGCAGGTCTCGATGAAGTCTTCCGGTACTCGCAGACATGCATACGTGCGCAGACTCCCATCGCCTTGTCGCTGTGCTATGACCGCACAGCCCTCGTCAAACGCCATGTAAGACCCGGCGCCCACCTGGTCAAGAAGCCAGGGGTTACTCGTTATGTCGCTGTGCCATACTTCCACGAGCATGATGCCGGAGTATTGGGGTCGAACGGTCGTGAGCAAAGAACGGGCCTTGGACCACGCACCGCTTCCATCGACAACAAGATCAAGCTCTACCTCCTTCGTCCCATCCGAGAAATGCAAATCGTGTTTCCCCTCCTTCGTCTGGCTTGGTACCACCTTCTCCAGTTTCTTCCCCCACTTGACCACTCCCTCTGGCAACGCCTCGAACGTAATCTTCTGCAGCGCTCCACGATCAATCTCCGGTCGCCCCGCAAACAACTCTTCCTCGCTCTTCGCAATCTCTTGCTTGTCGGCTCCGTTTTCATCCCAGAAGACTTCCCCTGTAATCAGTTCGACGAGTTTGGCGACGTCGGATTCCGGGCGCGCATGCTTGACGAATTGCGTCCAGAGTCCTGCTTCTTTGAGGGCGGCTTGCCCCGTTGCGGGATGGAGGTCCAGAGAACCGCCTTGGCTTCGGAGGGTGGCGGAGGATTCATAGATGATGAAGGGAATGGCGTTGTAGGTCAGGATGGCGGCGAGGGTGAGGGAGGCCGGACCGGCGCCGATGAGGGCGATTTTGGGGTATGTGGGGGCCATTGCTCTTTGATGGGTGGTAGGGATGGTGGTCGTGTTATCAGCCGAGAGGCAAAGATTGGGAGAGCTCGGGGGTGATATCTTCCAAAAAATGACGATATTTTTTAGTGCTATAGTGATGTAGCAATCTTGCTTTGATGTGATTAATTCGAGTGGAAAATGAATAACTGTTCTGATGTTGCAGAAGGTGAGTAAATGCTTGCCTGACTGTCACTGGAAGAGAAACTTGGCAAAGCTTTTATACTTGTAGTGTTCGGTCCTCCATGGTGTTAACACTACCGTCAACTCGGGAGCGTGGTCGGGTTTGAAGTTTGGGGCTCGGGCCCGAATCTACCGGTAGGCACCGGTAGGTACGCTACGAGTAGCTGGCGCGCAACATCATCCACAGTCTTACGTGGGCCAGTGTTTGTAAGCTAGAGCGCAATATGAACCATCTAATAGTCCTACCTATTCTGCTATTCGCGGGAATAAGGTGAGAATGCTGCTGCACTTGTCTCATTGGACTGCACTTCGCTGTTTGATTGGGCCGAAGTCGCGGTTTGTTGCAGTCACGAAAACGTGGTAACAATTTGGGATGTCCATCGCGCTCTGCCATTGCTATTAAGCATACAGTTGACTCTGTTGATTGCCGAGTTTCGTTCCATCTGCTGCGGTCCTTCATTCCGTCTTCTCGGCGTTAAGACGATGACGTAAGCAAGCTCATGTCCAGCTGTCCCGCCTCGAATCCACGTCTCGCCCCTTGATCTAGCTCTTCACCTCCAATCCTCGCATCTTTGGGAGGCAGTCAGTATCGTGTTCGAAATTGTCGCCTCACCTAGCCGCGCTTTCCTTATTGACCCAAGGCTCGGACTGTCACAGTGATCTCGGCGCCATGCGACCACTTCTACCAGTACAACGTCAGAAACCAAACAGAGAACAGCTGACCTCGTGGCCGCAAATCTCTGGATAGCATGGCATTCACGCGCCCAGCAGCGAAATGAGGTGAAGAGACAGAGGCAAACCCCTCATATTGGTGCTGCACGCCAATCTCACGATCTGACCGCCAATCAACAATCCTAGCCGTCTATACAATGCAACAGGACGATCATAGGCATGCTGATTCACAAGCACAGACGGGTTCTTGGTTCTGTTCCTGCAGCGCCGAGCCTGAGTAATTCCGCACAGCCTTGTCACTTCCACGTTGACGAGCCTGGTGTGTCATTTCGCTACCGGCGGCGATGATGAGAGAGCCCGATGCATCCGCACTTCATCTCAGTGAATACGAAGCTGTTGGGAAACGGGTTGCAGGCTACGAACGAGCGCAAACGTGCGTCGCCAACGAACTTCAGGCGCTCAAGACACTCGCAAGACCCTGTCGGAACTCGGGTCCTCCTATCGATTACGACAATTCAACGTTCCGGTGGGTTATGTTGCAGTTGTACCGCATTTTGAATGCTATTTGGCCGGGACCCCTATTATTCACCTCATCTCCTACCCAGCGAATCAGCACCGGCGCTAGTACTAATAGCGTGAAGCTAACCGCATAGTTTGCCCGAAAAGGAAGACCAAACCGTTTCCCCAGACTACCGCTCATTTCACGATGCACTTGTGCAGTGCATCAGATCTCTTTCGAGTCTTAGTTTGCTACCATGCCTGCTCGTGTTAAGCCACTTGCGGTTTTGCATCCACAGCGCTCATTTGGCGACATGCAGGGACCCCTATCGCTGACAGCGGCCCCAGGGTCCCGGCAGCGGACATCAAAACCACCTCGTCTCCCTCCCATCTTACCTTCTGCGCAAGGCTTTTGCTCGATCACGCCTCGCACTCAAGCCCGGCCCTTGTGCCACCGTCACTCGTTTTACCCTACATTCTCTAATAGCCACCCATTCCCTACGTATAACGAATAATCACTGTCCGAATCTCTACTACTCTCAGTAAACAACGACAAAATGAAGTCCGCAATTGTTGCCGCGCTCGTTGGATCCGCGGCTGCTGCTGCTCATCAGGGACACCATGGCTTCCACTTCCGTCGCTCTGCCAGTGATGACGGTGTCTGCACCGTGTACACGACTGTCTATGTGACAGCCAGCGCAGGTGAGTTCAATGCCTGCACGCACAGTGGAACATGAGAATTTGCGCTGATATGTCTCAGTTCCCGTACCCTCTTCGGTCAAGCCCTCCGCCATCCCCACCACTTCGCTGTACATCGCTTTGTCTTCTGCATCCATCTATGTGCCTCCGCCAAAGCCCACTACCTCGGCAGTGTATGTACCCGCGCCAGTTCCTTCCTCGTCCTCGGTCTACGTCCCCGCGCCAGTTCCTTCCTCGTCCTCGGTCTACGTCCCCGCGCCAGTTCCTTCCTCGTCCTCGGTCTACGTCCCCGCGCCAATTCCTTCGTCGTCCTCGGTTTACATCCCTGCGCCAATTCCTTCATCTTCGAAGCCAGCGCCAGTGCCTACCACATCTTCCAAGCCAGCGCCAGTGCCTTCCACATCTTCGAAGCCCGTCCCTGTGCCCAGCTCTTCTTCTACGCCTCCTGCAGCACCCTCTTCCACCAAGAGCGAGACTCCCAAGCCTACTGGCGGTAGCAGTTACTCCACGAACCTTGTTCCCAATGGCCAGAAGTTGTCCATCACGTACACCCCATATGCCAGCGACGGCCAGTGCATGTCTGCTTCCCAAGTGCAGACCGACATTGCCAAGATCGCCGGTCTCGGTTATCCTAGCATCCGTGTCTACAGCACTGACTGCGGTGTCTTCGAGAACGTTGTTCCTGCCGCTACTAAGCACGGCTTGAAGATCACCTATGGTATCTTCCTCGACGCTGCGAAGGCCCCTGGCTCCACTGGTGCCAACGAGCAGCTCGATGCTATCATCAAGAAAGCCCCCAAGGACAGCTTTGCCATGCTTATTGTTGGTAATGAGTACATCTCTGGCCACGGTGGATCCGCCGCCACTCTTGCTCCTTACATCAAGACTTGCAAGGAGAAGCTTGTCGCCGCTGGCTTCCCATCTACCATTCCCGTCACCACCACTGAGACCGTCGGCGCTATCGAGCAATACGGAAAGGCGTGGTGCGATGTCATTGATGTCCTTGCGGCTCAGATCCACCCCTTCTTCGATGGAGGTGTTTCTGCCAGCGGTGCTGGTGAGTTCGCCGTCAAGCAACTTGCCCAGGCTGCCAAGATCTGCCCTGAAGCCGCTGCTCGGGGATCTTACATTACCGAGATTGGATGGCCCACCGGTGGTCAGGCTAACGGTGCCGCTATCCCCGGTACCTCTCAGCAGAAGGAGGCTATTGCTAGCATTGTCAAGGCTGTCGGTGAGAAGGCCACTCTTTTCTCTTGGCAAAACGACGACTGGAAGGCCCCTGGTGCCTTTGGCGTCGAGCAGAAGTTCGGTTGTGCTAGCGCTTTGTCATAAATGTGGGGAACTTGTGCGAAGTAGGAATCTTGAGTATGAAAGGGGAGCATTTCGATGTCGATGTGGTGGTGCCTTTGAACGACTGACCCACCGTCACCGAAATGACTCGAAGCCCTTCCGTCAATCGTGATCGTTTACAGTCATGTTTCATGGTTTTAATTTTTTTGTGTTGTAATGTGAGCATTGTTCGAATCGACCAGAATCATTTAATTGCTAGCGTCTAACTGTTCCGTTTTCTTGTTAAATGTCCGTTTCCCGTCATAGTGGTCGAATGCAAGAAACGGAATCGCAATCCATGTCGTACCTATGCCAGAGCAGGGGTGTATAATTGGTGCTCTGATTTCCGCGGTGGTTTGTCGGAGATTGGTACGTTTGGTGCATGAAACAGATGAAGAAATATTTTAGGAACTCCACGGCTGCACAGATGAAATCGAGAGGAAATTGTACATACAGTAAGACGATACGCGCGGATGTCGTACGTACAACGTAGATGCAGGTATACGCTGAGGCTGACAGTACTCGAGATTTCTAATGATGAAAGATGTGAAACAAAGAACAACATCCGACATCATCATCGCGGCGCTCGTAAGGCCTATGGGATTCGGATGCCAGCAGTCTGTTTGACGATGAAGCCAGATTGCCGAATCTCACCTCCGCACTCAGCTTTCAAGTTTGAGAGCATGTCACGTCTTGAGACCAGACCCGGTAGCAAACATCGCTTCTCAAGTATCGTAATACCGAATTTGGTACTGATGGGATTTGTGAATCCTCCCCCAAAAAATCTTAATCCAAAAGATCAGTGAAAGCAAATAGCATCTCTTCTTCCCCATCCTAAAATGCACTTTACTACTGCAGAAACAGCCCCCCGGCCCCATGTTACCCAAGTAAACTCCACTCTCTTACCACCCTCACCCTCCTTGTCAACAATATCAGCCCAGTCACCAACACACTGTACAACATCCTCTCGGTTCCCTGGTTGCTCCCTTTTATCCATTAACAGCACAGTGAGCAGCCACTTTCATTCGCTTCGCAGTCCATGTCGGGATGCATTGCCGGCTATACTTCGGAGCCTGCATATCGATACAGTGAAGTGCTGATTTTTGTTGCTTGGTTGGTGGAAGTGAAGTGCGATAGGAGAGAAGCTTGTGGACCAAGTACGGATGGTGGGGTTGTGGTTTTGGGGGGTAGTGATTGAGGAGAGCCCGGGGTTTTTGATGGTTACAGCGATGAGGTGGGTAATTGGTGGTGCATTTGATCTCGTGTGGGAAGGGGAGATGTTGGTAGCTTCATATGTCACTTTTCATCGGCACCGCTGTCACACAAATTCAGTTAAATCCTTCGCTAAATCGCACTTGCACAGGAATCCCATCACGGAAGACGTCGGTCTCTTTTCATTGGAGTAACCCACCGCTCCGTACCTCCTCAAAAATCGCAAACTCCGCGGTGGCAATATTGAATACCAATCCCTCTCTCCCTATTTCCTCTTCTCCATCTTCTTTCCTTACACTTCCTGTATATTCCAAGTCTAGCCGTCGACTGACATCGTAGTATGGCTGGCTTTGCCCGATCCCAATGTCGTCAACGTTACATGTGTAAAAGTATTGCGAGAAGAGGGGTTTGGAGGGGGAGGTGGTGGAGTAACGCAGGGTGCGGGTCATGAGGCCGAGCTTGGGGGAGAGGGGTATGCTGAGCACTAAAAAGCAGGGAAGAGGTATTAGGTACAGTGTAAATGTGAGAGATGGTCAGGCGCCAAGAGTCTGACAATTTTGTTTAGAGGTTGAAAGAAGCAGGTGCATTCATCCGAAATTCCAGCTCAAGGAGGGATTGAAGAATTAGGAGATTAAAGGTTGACGTACAATCTCTGAAGTGCATCTTTGTCCATCGCAGAAACATAGCTCCTGATTCCTCGGACGGTTCTATGAGCTCGGCTCCGTAGCGGGATGACTTATCCAGGCCCATCTTTAGAACCCTCGCGTATGCGAATGGTTGATGAATGAGAGCCGGAATGTGCAGTTACGGTGAACAATGGAGACTAGCCATGTGCTAGTGTACTAGAAAAGGTACCCAGAACTAAACTCAGCTCTCTAGTCACAAGGAATTGGAAACGCCACAGCCGATCCCGCCGATTCATGAATATCCTGCAAGCTTAAAACTTAGGACCACAAGCTTGTTGGCGAAGTCTTGTGGTTTCTTTGGAGTCCGGTATCGCAGGTAAAGTTTCCAAGCGTCAGCACTACCTTCAGCACATTAAATGGGCCCATGATTAGGCAACGGGAAGGAGGAAGAAAGGAAGCTCATTTGTCTTCTGCATAATAGTGCTATGACCATGAGGCTCATTTCATTGGCAATGAAAATCACCCGGCGCTGAAACCGTTGGGTATGAGAAAACTCTATCTGATCGGTGTAATATATTGGGTATCAGTCCACGTGCGCACTGGGGGCGGTCTCTGCCTGAGGTTGCTTCTGCCTGGGGTTGCTTGGTGGTCAATGGGGTTGTTGACGAACAACACTGAAGTCTCGTGCCATCCCATCCTCCATCTCATTCTTTGATTTTATTCCAGCGGTATTCTCATGCGCTATATGAGATTTTGTCACAATCGCTGCAATCGTCAATACTGCCGTTCTCGATGGAACACTTCGCGCTGTCGAATGTCGCAAACGCGTTGCGCGTCGCTTGACGGATGGACCACAACTGCAAATCGGATACTAGAGTAGGTATCAGGACGGGAGAACGCGTATGTTGCGCACACTTGCAAACTGAGGCCTTGGACATTATGAGCCTGCACCATTTCCACCCTTCATCGCCATCAACTCGTCGCCCATCCTGCATCAGAGCTGACCAAATCTTCCTAGGGCCTCGTCAACAATCGTCAACCCCAAGACCCTCCCACATAACCGATCTCAGACCGTGAGAAACAAATCCTACGCGCGCTTGTCCACTAAAGTCTCCGATCACCCACCTCCCTTCCCACGCGACACGCGATATTCTCCGATAACAAGGGCTTGGCTGCGTACGTAATTGGTCAGAAGATAGCTGCGCCCGTTGTATGATAGGAAGGAATTGGTATACATACATACTTTTAGGATATGGAACACAGTTGTAGCTCAAGCTCCTACACTGCCACTGTTGTTAAGCCTACACTTGATTTTTTCAATGGCTGGGCTTTGTTTCATCGAGCCTCTACATATGCCAAGCTGCTGTGGCAGAACTACCAAGGGGGAAATGAGTAATAGGAAGTACTATAGCGGAAGTTTAGGGACAGTTTCAACCTCATTCGTACACTTTTAACACATGACGATGCAAGTGTCGAGAAACAAGAATGGTACTGTGCTGTGGATATCTAGGGAGCGACGGTATAGATTCGAGAGCGTAAGGGGGGGACTGAGCACCAATAAAGGAGCTGTCATACACAAAAAAGCGTACTCGTTCTTCTGCCGTTCAAGATCGTGTCTATGGCCGTGTTCCATCGCTTCCAAAGGCGCGAGAAAAAAGGTACTATGTGTACCACTCTTATATTATACCAACTGTTTAGAGACGGCTTTGTGAAGGCAGACAAATGGCGATAAGGTGCGATGTCACAAGAGTTCCTGCATTGATATATGTGCATGTCTTATCCTTGAGTATTGAGGCTCATGTGCTATTAGTAGACCTTCAACATAACTAACAAGTGGAGTTCTTCACTAAGTGCATAAAGCGAGAGCTTGTGCTTATGAAAGGAGGCTCTGGCGAAGCCGCCTGATAATGCAGGGCGCACGAACCGGTTACAATGATCCTGGGAACGCATCATCTCAACGGCCAGAGAAATGCGTGAAAATCGAGTCCACAAGCAGAGAAATGCGCTGCTAAGATTAGAAGCCCCATTTTTTAGCCTTCCCATCCGTAGCTTCGTAGGGTCCCAAACTCTCACCGATGATCGGCTCTGGAGGAGCCCCCGAGATGTCATAGCAACCGCCGGTGGTGGAGATGAGGATTTGGTCAGCATCCCAGAGCGTCTATGTCAAGTATTGACTGGCGAATGGGAACGCTTTCCGTCCACCAATTCCAGAAAGCTCAATCGGAAAAGAGGTGGCACCAAACTGCGCGTGTCGGGCCGTTCAAAACAGCCCGTCAACATCGTCGCCGTTACGAGACTTCATCTCGGGGCTAAAGAACAGAGACCGATAACTCGAAATCGTGCTTACTGTGTACCACTTATCTTATGCTTGTGCATCTGGTTCGTAGCGAGCGTCAACATCACCTCCGGCTGTGGTCGTTCGTCATCCTGTGTTTCTTTTCGTAACTTTTGTGACGCTCCCATTGGGTTTACACGGCCCGCCCATGAGCCTTTTCGCTCCGAAGACGAGAAATCTGTAGTTGAGGGGGAAAAGACGGTGAAGTCTTGACGTTTTTGGGCACCCTGTAGCCAATCGTTCAACCAAAGATCCAGTTCCCCTGGTGGCCATTGCTGAAACGGATTGTACATGCAGGTGTCAGCTGCTTGTCTGTTTGAGGCTTTACAGGATCCCGGCAATATATTGGGCTGTCCTTGGGTTGTTGGGGTGGAGGTCCGTGGTCGTCCCTCAGGCTTGGTAGGAAGGAGCTATGCCGTGAGAGGCGATGCTGGAAGATTCCCAGCCACATTACTTTTTTTCGTATTGATACGAATCCTCAGATACTGTTGCAGCCTGACGCAAATTGGAGAGAGGCCGATGCGATTAGCTGTAGCCTCCTGACATAACGATACCGGCATGGACAATCGTGACGAAGCGCGTAGCACATCCAAAAACTACAATGAGTTGTGTGTAGAATAGAAGAACGAGAGCATGTTTTAAGAGTTGTTTGCTGGGGGTTGAATGAGTGTATTCTGGCCAAAAGATTTATCTAAATTTGTTGCCACTTATAACCACTGTCGCTGTGACCCTCATGTTGGAAAAGTATGACGTGAGGTTGAGCGAAGGCTATAGGGTCGAAGATATGGAAGTGAAAAAGGAACCCGAGGTGTTGAGATCTTCCGTCAAAGATTGACTGTCGGCGTGTATGGATAGCGCATCGACTGGAGGCTGAAGGGTGCGCGGTGTTGTCTCCCCCTACGAACACCAGTGTCTTTTGGCAAGCCTATGTCGAGGCAACCGACGCATCGGAAATCCTTATCCTTTTGTCTTTTTCCCACAGAGAATCAATAGAAGCCTCCCCGTTATCCGGACCACAGTTGTCGCAGCGCGGTCGACTTGTATATTTATCTAATCGGTAGATTTTGCCTTGTTGCGTCCACCTTCTGTATCTGTTTTTGCCTTTTTGCGTCCACCTTCTGTATCTGTGGCCAGTAAATTTGTGTTTTCGCGGATTCTGGTTCTATCAACGTACTTTTGGGCCTAATGAAAAACAGCGTTTCTTGCTGAGTTTCTGCCGTTGTATCCCTAGTGCGGGGGTAGACGCTCGAGTATGGTCGATAGATGTGAGATGGAGGCATGACCTCGGACGACCGTTCAAGGTATCCTTTGAGGGGAGATAGAGCGTTGAAAAGGTGGTGGAGGAGGAAATGGGAGTGTGAAGAGGTGTGCCCTGTGGCATAGGCTCTCTCCCGAGCGAGCTATGACAGCACGCTCGAGCCCATTCCACCTAATCTGAGCTGTGGATCATCTAGTGTCGCTATGTCTTAGATATACCATGCAATCCTCAAGGCAATTCGGTTTCGCTACTCGATAAGGAGATGGAGCTTTGATCGAAGCGGACCTTGATTGGCATGACAGCCACGCTGCGTAGCTTTCCCACTCGGAAAGCCAATATGTTCAGCAACGAGAGACGCTTCAGCACGCTTCCTTCTCGGAATGCTACGTGTAGAGCGTCATCACATCTCTAAGGGAGATAAGCATCGATAGAAAAGTCGCTCTTATGGATATTTTGGGGAGTAGTGAATTACTATGGTGAATGCACGCTCTCAATGAGCTATGTGCTGTCGGGCCGTCGGGTTTAGTCCTGGTGCCGTACCGGCGGTTCCCGTAGTAACAAGGCGGTGAGCACCCTCCCCCCCCTCTAGTCTCGACCGAATTCATGTTATAAAACATGAAGGTGGAACTAGGCTTTTCACACCGCAGAACAGTCGGTCTTTCAATGTAGCCTTTCTGCAGAAAGAAACACGGGAATGGAGAGAACTGCCCAGATCCTATACACAGTATGTTAGCTTATTCATTCGAAAGCAGTCAGAGCCTTACCCAGCCATCAACGTAACCCACCCTCTAGCTTCGAAACTCATGAAGACTACAGGAATTGCGCATACAAGGCTCATGAAAGGCGCTGCAATGAGCCGCACTTTCGTTGTCTTGATATTGTACAGCAAGGTCATCGCTCCCGCGAAGCAGGCTGCGGCAATCGCAAATTCAAGAGCGGTGGCGAGAGCAGTAAGGGTATCGCCCCCCAATTCCTGCGTCGGAAGCTCCGTCGTAATGCCCATAGCTCTCCTATACCATTTTTGAGGTGGGGTGTATATGTAGTCGTTGAATGGAGTCGTCAATTTGCTTAGTATGAACCGACGAATTGGGTCACTGCTACATCCTCGCGTGGCCAGAAGCTCACGTGGAACAGACTCACCCACCGCACCGTATTCCTTGGTGGATTCGGCATTCGGTCCCCATAAGTGTGGCGTAGGTTGGTTCAAATGGTAGCGCACTGTGGTATCCATGATATACGGATCAACAGCAGGTGCTGCGGCGGCCTTGATATCGTCCTCGTTGGCTTGGCCTATTCTAGGTAAGAAAGAGAAGGAATGTACAAATATGCCGACCTAGCGGAACTTACTTTGCCACCTTAATGCTTCATCGAGGTTCAGCATTATGAAGTCAAATCGCCTTTTACAATCTTCATCCAACGATCTAATGTGTCCGACCAGTACCTCTTTCTCCAAATCGTCCAATGCGCGTGCCCAACCCCTAACCAGACGCTCGACGTACCTTGCTCTTCTAGCTCGTGCGGATATGAAGCGTGGCCGAACATCTGCTTCGGGTTGGCTGATGAGCTCCTGAAAGAATCCCCTGAATTCGATAAAAGAGAGAAGAAGGTTCTTGTGGGTCGAAATTTCAGATGTCAGGTGTTCGTAAGAGTTGGAAAGCAGGTACATGTGGGGCGATTGTCCACCAATGCGAGGGCTTGTGGGTTCTGCCATAGCTTTTGCTGCCAACGTCGATATTTGCAGCTCAACCTTCGAACAAAGGGGCTCATTTATAATCCCTCCGAAGACGCTTCACCGACTCTTAGGACCCAAAAAGCTCACGGAAGCCTCTCAATTTTGCGAAAAGCGTTGCACCTGCTGGCCTATCGCGGACACACCACTTCCGGAACCGGTGCTCCCAGTTCTATTCTTGCCATGTCGCCAGAAATACCTTGGAGGCCAGCGGGCGCTATAGGTCTGGCAAGACACCCTCAAGAAGTTTTCACCGGCCTGATGTGCAAACCTCAGCGTCCAGGTCATCGATATCATCCACTCTGAGAGCTGCATTGGGGGTATCGGCATGCTGCATGCACTTCAGTTGACGTGTAAGACTGAGGCACAGCCTTATGGGGGGGCCACATCGTGGTGTGTATGCTATTGGAGGGTGTAAAGCCGCGACAGGCGAAGAGACGGCGCAAAGACCCAGCAGCAGATGTACGTTTGGAGAACCACTTCCATTTGCTGCCCCCGAAGAGAATGCATCGCGAGACACCGAGTGAGCAGTGAGCGAGACGAGGGAAGAATGTCGAAAATGATGATGATGGTGTTGTTGTTGATGATAATGATGGATGAAAGATGGAAGACGACGGAAGGAGGCGCGATCGCAAACTGTCGTGAGCCGAAATTAGTTTCTACCCTAGCGACCTCTACAGGGTGCCTGGCATTCACCTTGAGAAGCATTCACACCTGAATAATGCCTCAATCACTTCCAGCATGCAACTCGGGGATACTAGGTTGAAAGCCGAAGTTCGACCCAGCCTTGAGTTGTACGATTCACGACGCTAACTTTGGATATCAAGATCAGCTTTCGTCACTGAGGGCCTCCGGCTTGTTTGAACTCCATACAAGCTTCCAGGGTCAGATTTGCCTCAGAGTCGGTGAGAGGGAGCACGACATTCCTTTCTCACACACCACACCATTCCGGCGGCCACCAAAACGGTTCACACGTCAGACAGTTCAACAATCTCCATGTGCTATTGGAGCAAGAGCCGCCTGTCAATCCGCAGCCGCATTACCCGAAGGTCAGGGAGGCGAACCACACCATGCACTTCTCACTCACACCATAGGTCGCAGGAACGGCCTCTCCTTACACGCACACACACAAATCGATCCACACAAAGAACTCAACGTTGCAGCAGCCCCCATCTCTCACCGGTGTTTCTGGAGCCTCACACCCCAAAGGACGAACCAAACCTACGTAAGTATATGCAATGCATTAAGAAGTTAGACAATGTATCTGCATCACCACCGCCTCCTGGAAAACATATTCAGCAAGCCTAAACCTGAGGCTGCAATACCCCAAGAAAGCTGCACCCCCCATTATCCAAGAATGCCCAATCACCACAAGCATAAAAAAGCCTCACGATACCCAAGATAACACCGGGGCCATCAAACGCCAAAGCACCAGCCCACCATGACAATGCGCGCTAACATGCAAACAACAGTACTCTGCGTCGATTAGTCACACACCTGACCAGACTGAAGATACAACGACCTATTCGAAAGTCATCTCCATCTCCTTCTCCTTCCCAAACTCATCCTCAAACTCATCAGCCCAAGCATTATACCCCATTCCCATGCCAATATCAGCATGCGCACCACCGCCAACAACGGGCTCCGTACTCGATGACTTCAGCGGCGACCGTCCGGGCGAAAGTTCATCTTTCCAACTCGGCGTATCGTTCCATGAAGGTCCGGGATCTTTGCTGCTATTGGCGTGCGGTTTAGGTGATTCGTACGGAGACGGTATCGGGGATTTCGACGGCGGGGCGTATGAGAAGGAGGAAGACGAAGGTGGTTCCTTGAACGATGAGTCGAACGTCATCGTCATGCCCCCTCCGTCATCAAATTCATCGTACTCCTCAAAGCTCTTTTTCCCATTCGTGCCATTCGCTTGCGAGTACGTGGGTATATTTCCCGCACTTCCACCGCGTCCCAACGACGCTATCGGCAGGCTATCACCATAACTCTTAGTTTCCCTAAGCGTGCCGTATGGGTTCGGACTCGTCTGCGAGATATCGATCTTCATTGGCGGTAGCGTACTCTTGATTTCCTTGATTTCCATCGGTGCACTACCATCCGCTGAACTCAGCGCCTCCACCTCCTTTCTAATCGCCTCAATATCGAAAAGGACCGGGTTCTCTGCAAGCTTAGCTGAATCGCCGTCCGTATCAACAGTATTCCCCGTCTGGCTCTTTTCATCATACACCTCCCATTCCTTCTTTTGTGCCTTTTTCTTGCGCCAGAAGCTGAAGCCCTTCTTCTCTGGTTTCTTTTCGAGTTCTTTGCGCGCCTCTTCGATTTCGTTGATGAGTTCGCGCTGCCGCTTCTCGTGGTTCTCGGGATCGGGGTCTTCGATTTCGGCGAATTCGTCCGATTCGACAACCCAGCCTACTTCGCGCAGGAGCTTGGGCATGGCAGCACGATAGGCCATGTGACCAGGGACGAGCTCGGTGACGTTGTAATTTTCAATGCCGGGAACTTCGACGGGAGCGAGACCCGCGACGCGCATGATACCTCCGCTGGTCGCACGGAAGAGGTAGCCTGGGACAGTGATTAGACGGAACAGCCATGGAGGGTCCGGGTATACCAACCTAGAATCCAATCGTTTGTCGCATACCCGTTGACGAAGCGGCCGGGAACAATAGATCTTGCCTTGATATACTCGTCCTTCTTGGCCACAACGGGCGTGCCGAACATGTACACATTCTGCACCAGACCGACAGCGCCTCGGTTGGCAAGTTCCTTCAAGCAGGACATGATGACTCTAGCCCCAAGTGAGAATCCAACCAGGGTGATTGGTCTTGTACCCAGATTTCGATCCATCAAAGAATCGGCGAGAATAAGACCAGCCATATCGCCTCGAGTTTGCGAGACGGTCCAGGGGTTATCGATAAGATATGCCAGCTTGGTCAAAACGACTGGCAGCTGAAGGGCAGCCATGAGCGCAACGAGTATCGTGCTTCCCAGCACTTGTTGAAGGCCTTGAGTAAGCGCCTGTAATGGTTAGAAGTCATAATTGGCCACCTGAAATGTTGGGGCTCACCTCTGTCGCCAAAATGTTGATCGTGTCACCCATACTTCGCAAAACCTCAGGCTCCCAAAGCACGGAATATATGTCACCCATCACAGGGTCAACGGTACTATAAGGCAACCGCACGTCATCCAAAGTACCGTTCATCCAACCAGCCAAAGTGACGATGAGATTGACTCTCTTGTTATTATGCAACGGTCGATATTCAAAAGTCTTCACCGCCCCCGTCCGTCTGTTTGCAGCTCTCACAGCAATGGTACCACCACTGAGTGCCGCGGTTGTGGTGATGACGGCAGCTCCACCAGCACCAGCGAGGAAACCACCGGTTCCGGCAACGCCGATGGTTGTAAACCCAGCGGCAAGACCGGCACCGATGACAGGTGCAAGAAGGCCTGCAGACAATCCGATGACGAGGGTACCGCCGACGGTTGCGAGACCCATGAAAGCTATTCGCCTCTTGAGTGCCTTTTTCCGTCGAGTCTCCATATGCTCATCTTCGTTCCAGTTCTCCTTGTTGGCTTCTTCCTGCATTTCCAACGCCTCCGTCACTCGCTTTTCAAAACGGCAAATCTCCAACCAGTCTACGCTAAGGTAGCCTCCAACTTGTTCCAGGAGCTGTCGAGAGCGGGAGTCGTATATTGAGTCTGCAATGAGTACCAGGAACAGATCACACAGGATGGTCCACCGAAGATCGATATCCAAATTCTCGGTATGAGGCAGTTGTGAGGGCGTTTGCACTTGGGGCAGATCTTCGCCCACGTGATTTTCGTATGGAGGTGGAGGATTGTCCGGGGTCTTTGGATCGAGGCTCAGTGAAGACTTGTTCTTTTCCGAGGCAGAATCGGGGCGCGGTGATGAGACAGACGGCCGGTTGGAATCGGTTCCTTTGACAGACTCGTCGTCCTCCTCTTCCGCTGCAGGGTTCTTCACGCGCGCATTCTGCATCAAGGCAGGTGTCAGGTCCGCGGGAACCACACCGTGCTCCGAAAGCTGCTCTATCATGACTTGTTCGGACTCGCTGATGTCCATGTGCGAATACAAGCGCACCATCATCTTCTGAGCCCACATCTGATTTGCCTCCTGCGTGGCATCGACAACCTTCTTCGTACTCTTGTTCCGCTCCAGCTTCCCGAACCTGTTCTTCAGTTCGGCAATACCCAGGCGAACAAGGCCAACGTAGGCTACACGCTGGCCTTCGGTGAGGAGGCTCTTCGTGGTCTGCATCTGCGCGAGGGGGTCGCGGGCAGCCTCGTCCTCGTCGTACAGAGTCGTCCCCGCGTCTTTGAAGAGATAGGCCGTGTTGTCGTCCATGCTGGTCACCGACTCGACATCGTCATCCATGATAACTCTGGTGTAGCCCTTGGCCGCACCACCGACATTGCCATAGCCGCTCATGTCCTCGAGCTCGTCCGCATTCTCTTTCGCGATGAGCCTGTTGTCGTCGTCGTATAAGTCGTAGTGGGCATATGCCGGCATCGTCTGCCACTCGCCCTCGTCATCGACCTCTTTCTCCTCGTCCTGGTGCGTCTGCGGGGCCAGCTGCTGGTGCGAGAACTCGGAGACTGCGCCGTGGGCGACACTGCTCTTGTTGCGCTGGTGCGATTTGGGGGGCTCTGCCTCTATTTTTTCGGGTATTGTCGCCGCCGCCGCCGCCGCGGTTGCGCTGGCCAAGCCCTCCTTGGTGGTGTTCGTGTTCTCTGCCGTTGCATGTCCATTGGCGTTGGCTGTCGGCGTGGGTGCTGCTCCCCCCTCTTTGGCCTTGTCCACGGTTGCCTCCACCGCCGCCGACGCCTCTACTGCCTCTGTCGCCTCCAGCGCCTCCACCTCGGCCTTTGCATCCTTGTGCCGCAGCGCAATTCGCTCCTTGCTGGCCGCCTTCTCCACCGCATCCACGAACTCGTCGCCCTCGCCCTCGGCCTCGGACGAATCTTCGCTCTCTGGCAGCGGTGTTCTCGGCCGCGCCTTTCTCATGGGCAGGCCAAAGTCATCGTACTCGACCTCGGGCTTGGACGGGCTTTTAGCGGCAGGGGGTTCAGAGGTGGTGTCGGTCGGCATTTTGGAGCTGCGTCGCATGCATCGAGCGCAGAGTACGATCAACTAGGGCAGTGTGCAGAAGCCAAATCAATAAAGGCCGCGGGGAGCAGGGCGAAAGTGCGGGCGTCGGGAGTGTATGCTATGTAAGGTCTCCAATGCACATGCACTGCCGTTCCCATTCACGCTTCCGCCGGCGAGTCTGTGCGCCGGCTCGACTCCAATCCCAGCTTATTTTTTTGCTCGCCGCGACCCTCCAACGGCGTCGTCCCCGCATTCCTCCCATCTCGCATCCCACATCCCGCAGCTCGCATCGCCCGCCATGAAGCTCAAGCGCGCGAAGGCCTACCGCAAACTCATCCATCAGTACACCATCCAGTTTGGCTTCCGCGAGCCCTACCAGGTCCTGCTCGACAGCGCGATCCTCGAAGAGGCCTACCGCACCAAAATCGACCTGATTCCGCGCCTGCAGTCGGTTCTGCAGGGCCAGATAAAGCCCATGGTCACCCAATGCTCCATGCGCCATCTCTATGACGCGACGCCGAAGAACAACGCCCTGATCGAGCAGGCCAAGACGTACGAGCGCCGCCGCTGCAACCACCACCAGCTCGAGCACCCGCTGTCCGACTTGGAGTGCCTGAAAGATGTCGTGGACGGGAAAGGGAACGGCACGAATAAGCATCGCTATGTTGTCGCGAGCCAGGATCTGGCGGTGAGGAAACATATGAGAGGAGTGGCGGGCGTGCCACTGATCTACATATCGAAGAGCGTCATGCTGCTGGAACCCATGGGGACGAGCAGCGAGGAGCAGCGCGATAGGGAAGAGAAGACAAAGTTCAGGCTGGGGCTGAAGGGAAAGCGGAACCCGGACGCTGGACAGAAGCGGAAGCGGGATGGGGATGGGGAGCAGCAGGGCGCCGTTGAAGACGACCAGCCTGCGGAAACTCGACCGCAGAAGAAGAAGAAGCACAATGCTCCCAAGGCGCCAAACCCGCTCAGCATGAAGAAGTCGAAGAAGGCAGCCACGCCGAGTATCCCCAAACCTCAACCCCCCGACACGGAAGAAAAGCAGCAGCCTGGCGCAGAAGCTCCCGATGGTGGCGCCTCTGGGTCCCGCAAGAGGAAGCGCAAGCATAAGCCAAAGGGCGACGATGGTATCACTGCCACAGAGGGGGGGACGGTGGACTCATGAGCTGCACCCATGTTCAGCCCATGCATGCACGATGCAGGTCAAGCGGGTAGCATGTTTGATTACATCGAGGTAGGCCCTCTTCCACATGGATGCACGTCGCTTGGAATCGTTTCGGCCAGTCTGCCAAAAGGCTGCAGAGACTGACCGTGGGTATATAACGCCTAAAATGCTCTTGTGGAGGAGGAAGAATTCGACGGAAGAGGAAGATGTGCATCAGACCTTTTTGCCCTGCGCAAGGAGATCGGATACTTTTGGCGGGAGGACCAGCGCGCTTCGGTCGTTGCGCTTCACAAACTCGGCCACCACCTCGGCAGTCTTCTCCGGCAGATCCTCGTGGAGGAAGTGGCCCGCGGCGGGGAAGACCTGGAGCTGAAATTTACCTGTTCAGAATAAGATACCCGCATTCGATGTAGCAATACAGAAGACCTACCCTGCATCTGCCCAATCATCAGTTCCTTATCCAATCGATCCGTGCCCGCGAGAATCAAGAGCTTCGCCCCTTTTCCTTTCAGAAACTTTGCGCTCATGCCAGTGAACCAGTTCTCCCAGAACGGCTTCGTGCTGGAAAGGTCAATTTTCCAGGTCCACCGACCATCGGCGGACTGCAGTAGCAAACTCGGCACGCTCGCTTTCGCGCTTTGCGGGTTGCGCAGCGTCCGGGAGCGAATATGCCAGTCAATGGCCGCCTCCAAGGTGGGGAAAGACTCTGGTCGTGTCGCAAGGTACGCTTGCATGTGCTGGATGAGCTCAATCGCACTGCCCTCCACCACATCCAGCACCGCATATCCCATCAACCTATGGCCCAGCACTCCTTCATTCGCCGCGTGTGTGACCACCGCACCGCCCAAACTATGCCCTATGAGCACCATGCTGGGTAGCTCCTTCCAGCGCATCTTGGCCCGCGTAAGATGCAGCATATCAAGCAGATCTTGACCCAGCAAATCTATCGACAGATCTCCATCCACACCACCATCCTCATTCCATACCACGCTTCCATGTTCTCTGGCCTCCACGGCCAGGACACCCAGTTCCGGCATAGCCTTTCGTATCTCCTGTGCAAACAGCCCAAAGCTCAACGCCGAACTCCCTGCCCCGTGGTGTAGCACCAGCAGCGGGGCTTTGAGACTTCCCGGCGGCGTCAGGTATACATGGAACTTTGCCGCCTTCCTATCCGCGCCTGCCTTCCTCTCCAGATAGAATTCTTGGGCGTAGTACGACGACCAATGAAGCAGCGGGGCAGGCCGTTGTGCGCTTGTCGGAATCACAGTGCCCGTCGAGGACATGGAGGATGCGGACGAGGAATCGTCTTCGTATGTCTCTTCGAGGAGGGGTTCGGGTGGTGGCAGAGACGCAAGCTTCGTTTTCGCAAAGGATTTGGCAAGGTCGGACATGTTGGGCTGAAGGGGAGGATACCAGGTGGTAAGAAAACCCTTTGTTCCGGGCGTGCAGGATTCCGACGGAGTGGCACTGGAATTCGATGTGGGATGTATCGAACGACATAGTGGGGGTGAACGTGTATATACATAGGAAAGACATGCAGGGTTCAGGGATGGATGGGGGGCTTTGAGCTTAGCGACGGAAAGAACGAGGCGCGTCATTGCCGGTGTTCCTCCCTTTTGAGAGAAAGATGGCTATCCACACCAGCGCTATTTCGATGAGGCAAAGACGCAGAATACAATACAATACATATCAAAAGGACGGTAGTCGGTGCAGAATCGCTTTCGAGACCAGCCACACGCGATCTAGGCCTGTGCCTTCATACACCCATGACGTCGATCGTATATCTTAGCGCCATATTACAGCCTGATCGTCCCCCTCCTCCCCAGCTTGCTTGATATCTTCTCTACTTTTCTTCCCATCTAGTAGAGCTTCAGTCCTTCTATTTTGCGGTATTGATAGCTTTGATTCTACGAAGAACTCCAACCATCCGCTCCCATCAACCGGGAAGCGTTAGACGTCCGGTTACGCAAAGCAGTAGTAGGTTTCCTGTATCGTCACTATGTGGGCGTCAAAGAAGGACCATCAAGACGAGGATGACGAAACACTGGCGAACCATGAAGTTGCACGTAGCACGAGAAGCGGCAGAAGCGGAAGACAGTCGGCACGACGAAGTTTGGAGACTCGAGAAGAGCCAGATGAGCGAACGAGATTGCTCGACAGACCACGGGCCCCGAATGCAGATGGCTACCTGGACCCCGATGACCCAGCTGTACGATGTTTCCCGACCATGGCTGGCGCTTCACTATGCTAACGTGGGATAGGTATCTCCTTACAACTTGTGGTCCGTCCGATTCCTACGATACTTCACGATATTGTTCTTCATGATATCATGCCTCTGGTGGACACTCCTCCTGGTCTCCATCTTCGTCTCCCCACCATCAATGCACACACGCGGCTCCGGCTTCTTCGACTTCGCCTACACCTGCCTCACCATCGGCAATCTACTGGTCGCCATAATCTTCTTCATCGCCCCCGCACGCGTCCTCCGCATCACGACGGCCATCATCGCTGGCTTCCTTCTCATTGACATGATCATGATTCTCGCCGTTCCACGTTTGCGCATCGAAGAGGGTTGGGTCGGCATCGCTTCGGTCGCCTGGGCTGTATTCATCGCGTGCTGGTGCATACTGACAGATCGCGTGGTAGCTTGGGGTAAGAAAGAGGAGGAGGAGCGACTGACTGGTCGGCCTGAAAATCGACGAACGCTCAAAGAATGGCTCGCTGTCCTTGTCGCTTCTATCCTGACTATCGTTTTCGTTATCATCGTGATCTTGATGACCGGCACCCTGGGTATCCGCGCACGCGATGCTACGCTGGGTATGTATGGCGAACGCATCCTCGTGGACGGCGACAAGTACAGTGTGCACATCGCTTGTGTAGGCAACGTCTCCTACACGCATGGAGAGAAAGACGCCACCATGATGCTGGAAGCTGGTGAAGACCCCTCCGAATACGACCTCGAGCACTGGGCCTATTCAGCGCTGCAAAATGGCACAATCTCGAGGTATTGCTATTGGGACCGCCCTGGGTACGCATGGAGTGATAATGCACCGTCGCCTCACTCGGCCGGTATGAGCGCCGACGCTTTATCGGAAGCTCTTGCCAAAGTTGGTGAGGAAGGGCCATGGATCCTTGTTGGTGCTGGGACAGGAAGCATTGTGAGCCGCATCTTCAGCTCTCGCCACTTGAAGCAAGTAACCGGCATCATGCTCATTGACCCTATGCACGAAGATCTTCTCCATCGTATCGGCAGTCCCGGACACGGTTTCTTGCTGTGGGCATGGGGAATCATATCGCCTCTTGGCTTTGAGCGTCTCGGCGGCGCGCTCTTCAAGGGTCGCACTCGCCAAGACCGCGTCTATGGTCGCAATGCCTACCAGTCTGGCAAGTATATCAAAGCGCAGCTGCAGGAGAGCCTTGTTGCCGACTCTCTCTCGAAAAATGAGGTCGCGTCCGCGAGAAATATCCAGAGTAGCGATACGCCTTTGGTCATTGTGAGCAGTGCGATTGAGTGCCGCAGAGATACCGAGTGGGAAAGAAAGCAGAAAGACTTGACTAAATTGACGGACAATCTTGTTAGTTGGGATGTGGTTAACAAAACTCCGTAAGTCTTCCTGAAACAACACACACGAGATTTATACTGACTGCTGCAGGCACAAGGTTTGGAGGACGCTCGAGGGGAGGACCGTCATGGAGAAGAGACTGAAAGAGTTAGTGAAGGCGGCGAAGAAGATGAAGACAGTGGGAGAGGAGTAGATCAACGTGGAGGCTTACTGGGGGTCGAGATTGTGTTTGTTGTACACATTCATGATCATGGGTAACTGGCTTTTTGAATGAGCACATAGCTTGGAGTTGGTGGTGTCTTCTGTTGTCATAGTAGCGCAATATACATACACACACACACACCTAATATACAATGCCTGTACACACACCCAACGCTCTTCTTACCCCATTGCTTTGCGAAACAATACATATGCTCACCCTGGTACACATACAATACATCTCACTTCCCCTAGCATCATACACTTCCCCGACTAATCCCGTCTCTCGGTCATCTATCCCATGGCCTTCAAGAAATTCTTCTCCTTGATATCCGCCCTCCTCTTCCCCCTCATGGCTTTTGTCAAGCCGTCTCTTGCCTCACTAGCCTTGACCGCACCATCCAACGTCCCGTCACCAGCCAGCAAATCAACCGTCTGTTCATAGACCGGTACCTTCGGGATGAGAAGTTCAGGGTTCGCGAGTTGTTCTTTGCGGAGGCGTTTGGCGGCCAAACGACGTTGTTTCTTCGATTTCGCTGAGGCCAATCAGTATATGCGATGGTGGTGCTGAGTTGACACTCTCTGTCGAAGAAGAATCACGGAACAAGAAGAGCCAGAGCTCGGCTTGGGAAAATCAATCTGGACTCACAGAAAAGGTCGCCCGCGGCGGCGCCCTCCCCTTTCTGGTCCTGCCTGTCCAATATCGTCCACAGCCACTCGGGATACTCGTCATCCGCCATCGCCACCGGATCGGATTTGTCCTTTAGAAAGTTCAAGCCCTTCAACGGCGTGCCGGCGGGTACTGAGCTTCGCACCAGCGGGACGGCTTTCTTCTCTGTTGTTGCTGCTGCCGCCGCCGCAGCGTCTTTCTTCAATTGCGGCGATCCGGCGGGAGTCGTTGACGCGCTCAAGGGCTGTGCGGCGGATGTGGAGGTCGCTGGGGGAGGTGTGCGGCCTTGCGCGGAGGTGTTGGCGGAGACGGGGGTCGCATTGCAGAGGGCGGGTGTTGTGGAGAGGGGTCGGGATGAAGAGCGTATTGAGGAGAGGTATGGTTTGGGGGTGCGAGAGGCTGCGCGGAGGCAGGTTCGACAGATCATTGTCAATGGGTAGGAATGCCGTGTGATGCGCTGTGAGGACGCGTGAGGGTTGCGGGCATCTCAAAAGTTCAGGTACTGCGGAGAAATGTTTATCCGGCCGCGTTTCCTCTCTCTCCCATGGAGGCCGCGTTCGTTCTATCTTGCGTTCGTTGACAAGGTCTTTGCTTTGTTTGACCAATCAACATGTCAAGATGGGCTGGTGAGGATACAATCACATGTTCAGATGCTCCTCGGCATTCGAATAGTACGCGGGAGGCTGGCAAGGTGCCATGCGAGTCAACATGACCATGGATCTTGAAGTTGATTGTTGACTTGGCGAGATGGTTCAATCTATCGGAAGCGTTTCGATCATGTTCAAAACCTTTTAAACAATACATTGTCTCCAGACAAAGATAGAGCCCTATACCGGTATTGCGGACGCCGATTCAAGACGCTTGGCAGAGGTCTTATCGTCACACGCAATCATTTCAATCCAAGCCAGAATGAATCGCGCTGGTCAGGATGTTTTTGGCCATGTATGTCTTGTGAAGATGGAAATAAACATGTGTGGTAAGGGTAACGAAGACAAAAGGAAACGGATATCATTCCTGAATATATACAGCACATTCCTTAGTACCTCTTCTCAAAGGGCTGTTCAGACTTGATCGTCCCATTTCGCAGCGCTTCCAGCTTGCGCTCGTTGTCTTCGTTGGCTTCCCTCTTGTACTTCTCGATGACTTTGTCCATGTTGACTTGGCTTCCTGCTTGAACGTTGTATGGCGAGCCGACATTCATTATCCTGAGTCGCTATTAGTTATCCGAAAGCCAGCAGTGAAGGTGGCATACTCGGGAAACCTCAACGGCACATGTGTTTGCGGGGTTGAGTTCATGAACAGCACCCTTTCGGTCCCGGCCTTCTCAATCATCTGCACGTGCAGATCATTTATCGCCGCCCGCTTGTCCTCCGTTTCCATATATCGATCAATTAAGCGGGTAAAAAATGTAGGCGCCTTGGGATCGTCGGATTGCGAAACGTAGTAGACGAGACAAGCGGCGGGGATGGCGCCTATGGTGATCCAGAAGGCGCTCTGGGCACACAATTGAGTCAGCATATACTCCAAATGAGGGTGCACAACAGTGAAAGGGACAATGGCTGCGGGGAGGGCGGACGTACGCCTATGGGTTCGGAGACGGGGGCGTGGTCGTGGCCGTGGCCGTGGCCGTGGCCGTGCTCGTCGTGAGCATATCGGCGGGACTGGCGGGGGGGAGTGATTCGGCCTATTCGGGCAGCG
This sequence comes from Corynespora olivacea, assembly GCA_019202945.1. NCBI lineage: Eukaryota > Fungi > Ascomycota > Dothideomycetes > Pleosporales > Corynesporascaceae > Corynespora > Corynespora olivacea. The sequence goes on from JAGQEM010000266.1 coordinate 32,116, forward strand.
GATGCCGCTGTCCTGCGGAGCGACTGCATCGTATGTGAAGTTGGATTCCTGCTGGAGGTTGAAGCTCCACAATGAGCTTCGAGGTTGTCGACTGCGATTAAGTAAGCGACGTGCTTGGCATCCTCCATCATCATCTTGTCCTACTCTACGTTGCCCCACGACCTCATCGTATCAATCATCAAGAGCTTACACACGTTACGAGCACAAGGAGGAAATTTCGGCGAGGAAGAGCAAAGACTTTTGATTATTTTCATCACGACATATCAAATCCCGAAACATTCGCCGTGGACACGTCCCACCAACACCTGAAAATGCAGACAAGATCCTTCCACCTGAATATCCATCGCTGATACAACCGAAACCTCGAAACTATATGCCCAAGGGTATCAACAGTCGTCGGTCGAAGGAATATTGCTGCTTCTAAAGACTATCAGCCACTACTTTCCAAGTGTGGGGTGAGGAGGTAGTGAGAGCAAAGAGCAAGATCAATCATATTACGTACCAGAAGACGCTGCTTAGTTCACGGGTGTGCCGCACTGTGGGCAGCACTTTCCGGGAATGACCCACACAGTCAAGCCCCTCTCAAGGCAGGATGGGCAACGGCGGCCGGGGACCTTTGTTGATCAGCCATTATCTGTTCAAAGTTCCGTCCCAAACGTACATTGAGGGCCCAAGGAAGAGAGCTACATACGGGCATGGTGTTAGCGCGTTCACTGGCGTTCACGGAGAGAGTGGCGACTCGGTCGATAGGCAGGTTTTGACACATGGTGACTAGGTGAAATCGAAGATCGAGAAAAGAGACAATTTGCACACTTTTTTGACTGTAGAATTGATTCAAGGGTCGATCCTGGAGGCTGAAGTCGAAATCAGTGTGAAGACTGACAACATAACCTCAAAGGCGACGCTCCTTTTATACCTGAGATGCTACCTACCCTAACGCCAAACTTTCACACTGTATCTCCTCTTGTGTACCGCGATACCAACGAAATACAACTGGTGGCGGGACGGGTGCACGAACCCTTGCGGGTTGCAGCTTGCATGCAGCTCACCCTTACAGTCCACAGCTGACTGCACATCTCGTACCCGTCCGAGATCCTGGAAGCCACGCTTTCTTTCCCGTCAGTGGCGGCCTACTTCTTTTTCTTGAACGCCGGAGAAGGACCGAGGATACATGTGTGCCAGCTGTTATTGTGCAGTCAAGCTCACTTTCGTAAATCGTTTGCCTCGAGCACCCTCCCAAAAGCCTAAAGCAAAAGGAAGAATATGCTTAGAGATCTTGTCTAGAAGCGATCATCAGAACCAATTCAATGGGCCAGTCTCCCACCAAGTCCGCTTTGTTTCGGTCGTATCGATTTTTTTTGTATAATAGACCACCCCTGCATACTTGCATTTGAGCTAAAATGGCCGTGGTGGACTACGGGCGGTGAACCAGCAGGTGACGTGTTGGATTGTTGAAGAATTGCTCATATCTGTTCTGGATGTGAGAACTCAAATATGCATCTTTGACCATCGGCAGTAAGCGAGTCATCCTATCTCCGGTTACGATCGTATTAATTTCCATTACCCTAGGCTACGCAGCAGGAAGCCAGATCACTTTCAGATCTAGTATGCAGGTGACATAGGTCTTATCCTGGGACATTGTGTCCACGGACTGATACAGCACCAGGACAGATGTTACACATGCCTTTTTCACCTTCTACAGTCCGGTAAAACCATGGCCAATGCAAGTCAAGCAAAAGAATAGTTGAAACTGTTACCACCAGGCTATCGGCGCGCCGCGGACACCCATCATTGCAGCTTGCGGTTCCCGACAACCCCATTTTAACCTCTCTATTAGGCGTGTAAAAAAGTCGGCAACCAATACGTTCCTGCAGATACTGCATAGTATTCTCAGGACTGAGCTGTGTTTTCAGTGGACCAATACCGCCAATGAAACATACCTCAACGCGACCATGTTATTCCGTCGGATCAACCATATTGGTGGATAGATTCACATGGCATTGCTAGATTATACCCAAAAACAATGTTGAATCCCACAGATATTATCTAGCGCATGTAAGACATGACATGAATTTCTCTTCCCGAAACCTGACATGACATGATTTTCTCTTCTTGAAACCCTGACTCCTGAAGGACGAACGGCGAAAGTCTATTACGTCATAGCCAGCTTTAACGTGTTTCACCAGTAAGCTGATCAAACCAGTAACCTGATCACCCCACCAAGACGCGTTCTCTATCACCTCTCCCATCAACTATGCCGCCACAACCACACGCTCAGAGGCTCTCAAAAGAGGGCCGAATAAGCCTTGCGATCGCCTCTTTTCAATCAAGCCCTCAGCTATCAATGCGCCAGCTTGCGAAAGCTTATGATATACCATACTCTACACTTTATACACGCCTCCATGGTACCCAGCCAAAGTATACAACTCGATCACCAAATCGAAAGCTATTACCTACTGAAGAGCAGGCCCTAGTAAATTGGATACTAGAGCTCAACCGACGCGGATTTCCACCACAGATTATCGACGTACGACGAATGGCTGATGTTCTAGTCGCCGCGCGCGGCGAGCAGCCTCCTCCTCCTCTAGGCAAGAACTGGCCAGCGCGCTTTATCAAGGCTCAGCCAGAGCTTCAAATAAAGTGGAATAGGAAGCGCGACGCCCAGCGCGCGTTATCTGAGGATCCTGTTGTAATTCAGGCCTGGTTTAAGCTTGTACTCTCGTCGCTAGCTATCGTCCGTACACCGTCACCACCACAGCTAGCCAGCGCAGTAGAAGGACAGTGGATAGCTGAAACGCCGTATACAACAGACCAGCTTCAGCAGCAGGCTCGACATATCCAGGACCTACTTCGTCGTCAGTCTCAGAGCCCTACTACTCTAGCTATCAGCCAGCTTGTTAAAGGTTGCCAACTTGCTATGCACTCAGCTACTATCCTTGCAGAGGAGAATACAAAGCTTCAAGTAGCCTGTCAACGCCAACGACGTAAGCAGACACAGCGGCGACAGTACATTGCCCGTGGAGGCGCTCTGCAGGCTCAGGAGGGCCAGAGGCTAGCTGCAGAGGCTGATAGGGTGGTCAAGGAGGGTGATCGGATTGATCAAACACCTAGGCGTCGGGCACCACCAACATGCAGCAAGTGTCATATACAGGGACATAAAAGGACTCAGTGTACTACTAGATAACGCGAATCTATCTAATTTATCTATATCGCGATATATTGTTGTGGTGTTGAGCAATCGTTCAGTGATGGTGGATTTTCGTGGTGGGGTGATCAGGTTACTGGTTTGATCAGCTTACTGGTGAAACACGTTATAGCGAGTAACGGAGCTTTCTACCGTGTCGTCACCCTCGGGTATCTTCCATAGCCTCTCTTCCAATGCTCTGGTTTCACGAAGCTTAGAAATTCGACATGTGGTACGCGGAATGAATTTAGTCGAGGCTAAATTGAACTACCACATATACATAGACTCAGGTAACGTCGGTTCCCGAGTCTACAAGGTCTTCACCGTTCCCACTGTCACAGATACCAGACCGCAGATGGCACCGACAATGTCGACCCACTCACAAGATAATACAAGCCCAAATGAAATTACGTCGCGCATAGTCTTCATCACAAGGCTCCTAGATGACTGCTCTGTGGAGTGTGTTCGATGTTCGATCGAAAGTTCCCCTATCAACATCAAGAACCACAAGCTCAACCATTTCACAACGTTTGCCACTGATCTGGACTTCAGAAATACTTTTTAAAGCACGAGCATACCACAGGTCCCATGGACGCAGTGCGAGCCGCAGTACCTTGCCTTGTCACCCGAAATGGACGAATCAACCGAGTCTTTGGGTCACAGTCTCAATCTGTGTCGCCAGACCTTGAGCTTCGCGTGGCGCAGGACATTTCGCAACGGTCGTGATCGAATGGTGTACCCACTAACTGGCTCAACTCGTTGGCCGTGTCACTTAATCTATTCAGCGACCACCCGCATTGACCCTTTCGTGACAGCATGGGAACTCGCCTGCTCGCCAATTGTGTACCAACTGTTGCATTTCTGTAGCACCCATAGTCGTGGACATTGTACGCTCGCCCTCGAGTAATCTTTCCCACTCACTAGTTCAGCTACACATCAGTATCATGCCGTTGATAACCAACACAGCAGACGCGTACGTATCTATCTTTGTCTTCAGACAACTATCATACACATCACTCGAGATGTGCAAGTGCAGAGTGAAGAATGCGTGCAAGAGATATGTTCGCTTCTATTACGCTATGGACCGTTCACCATGCACGAGCAAATTCGCGTAGAAAACATTTACGTGTGGCATATTTTCCACATTACATACCGCGTTAGCAAGCTACAATGACATTTTCATACGATCATAGAAGAGTTGGACAAATCCTCGAATCCCTCGAATCCTTTCGGTGGTCACCCGATCACTGAGATTAAAGGTCTGTGCCCTTTCCATGTACCGTGTCTGTGCGCGTAACGCCCGGAGTCGCGTAACGCCCGGCCAACACCAGAGTAGCTATCACAAACATGAGGCTACTGAGCCACGTACAATCGCTATTATCATGAGATGTTTTGGTGTAGAGGAGTTGAGTACTATGCGATCAAATTTGCCTATCTGTATTTACTCGGTAGCTTGGTGTTGCGGCCGTAGCGCGTGGTGATCGGTGGG
>JAGQEM010000267.1:0-36710 GCA_019202945.1 Corynespora olivacea
TCCTAAATACTTAGCATCTCTTTTCCTATAGGACTTGTTACGTGATGTAATTACTTATCTAGTATCTTGGCAAGCGGGATATTACTGTATGGCGAGTGATGTGGTCCGTGGCTCTTAAACGTCGCGCCGCCCACATCTCAGGTTCGTAACACCTACCTCGCCCTCACACTCGATGGCTGCCCTCTCTCTCTTATATACTCAACTCTAAAATACACTTGTTTCGTACAATACTTTGAGTCTATTTCTGTTTACCGCCTATTGCATACCGCATCATCTACTATTGGTGGTGAATCAGATATAGGGAATGCCAAATGCGCTAGCTCCGTTTTCTTCCACAAGCTTGCTCCCATTCATATACTGTTTTGGTTTCCCCTGTGGGGTCCCGCGTCTTAGGTTCACCTGCTTATCATTGTTTGCCTCTTTAGAGCTCCGCGCTGCTATGTCACAACTGTAATTCACAACATCCACAGTATTTTCACGAATTTTGCTAAGGATATGAACTCTTACAGGTCGGAGCCAGAATGGGTCGACCATCCTCCATGCTAGCTATGGCTAGTTGAGTAGATCATGTGGCAACGTTATTTACTTGTACTGCTACCGCGCCACTAAAGGTGAATTACTACTACCCTGTCCCCACGATCTACGATACTCAATTGGCTTATACAAAAGCTGACGCCTGTCGATCTCTCGTCAACGACAATTCCTCTATTACCCTCGCTGCCTTTCCGGTCTTGCCGCCTTTCGGCGATTATGGTGTTAGAAATCCACGCAGACCAACATCCATTCACACCCTAAAATGGCCGGGGCTCATTCCTGACGTACTCTTGCTCTTCAGACTTCAAATCTACATCTGTTGTAATCGTGATCACATCCTCGTTTTTTCCCCTCTGCACTGGCAAACGGATGCCCGCCTGCTTGAACAACTCCTCCTCCGACTCCGACCCCGGAATGCCATGCTCCATCCGCGTGATGCTCCCTCTCGACGCCTTACGTCTTCCCTTAGAAGCTCCCGGCGTTGAGCTTCCATTGGGCATTTTGTTCATCGAGCTCAACTTATACGATTTTCCACCCGAATACCCTGGCCCAGACCCAGCAGAGCTTCCACCGGTCCACTTCATCCATAGTGCCTTGAGTGCAGGCAGGTTGACGGCGATGACGGCGAACTGGATTTCAAGAGCGGCGACAATGACCATCTTGCCGAGAACGTAGGACACGTCAGAGCTGGAGTTCAGTTCAAGGAGCGGAATAAGGCGGAAGGCAGCTACAATAACGGCGGAGGCGCCGAAACCAAGAACAGAGATAACTGCAATTTTGCGACGCATCGACATTTGAAGGCCGAAGACGGTAGAGACGGGTAGGATGAGGATGTAGATATCTTGTAAAATATTCTGATGGGGGTTAGCTATGGTCACACGCTATAGATAGAGATGCACGAGAAAGCATACTAGAACCGAGGGAACAAGGAAGAGAACCAGCTTATTGATGCATTTCGCGTCAGGATGTGTCCCGGGGTGGATGATCTCGTCGAACGGAGTGCACTGAAAGAAGGCGAGCAAACTATGAACGGTCAGCTGGTTTTGTTTGGGTCTTTTGGGGCCGTGTTAACTCACGTATTGATGATTAAGACGGAGGAGTTTGTGCCAAAGCCAATGTAGACAAATATGCGGAACATCTTACTTGGCGAAAGGTGGATGTAAAAGAAGAGCAGTGTAAATTTGATAATGAAGTGAGCAAGATAGTACCACACTTCCTCAACAAAGAGAACCTAGACCTTGTAAATAAAAGGCAACAACGGAGCAAACCTGTAGACATGCCTTGATAATGGCCCCCTGCTGCTCAGGGGTGAGCGTCGACATATGTCTACAGACTCCAGTTAGCCAAAACAAAACGCCTTTCCACGTGTCACTGAGGAGATTGTTGTTACGTACAATCCGCAACCCCAATATAAGAATAAATGAAGGATAACCTGCTGGCAGCAGCTCACCAACTGTCAAACACAAGTGTCAGTTCCTGCATGAGTGGAATCAAAGCAAAGAAGTACTCACCCCAATAATGATGGCGAGGTTGTCGTCCCATGCCCAGATATTGAGAATGCGGGTACGAGTGTAAAGTCTCGCAGCTAAAGCAAGCAAGCCAAAAACAAAAGAAGTATATGAGACGATGTACGCCGCTGTCTGCATACTGGACGACGGCATGGTTTAAACAAAGGACAGGCTGCACAACCGCCAAACAACCCCAACAAGGAAAACAAAAGGTTACAATTTACTTTTGGAGGTTAAAAACTGAAGTGTTTATGTACCTTCCGGCAGCAATGAGACTGGAGAAGGAGTGTCAAGAACCATGCTCACCAAACAAGTAAAGTTTAGGGGCCACCGTTAAGGCGCTCTGAATGATGCCAATGCGATAAGCCCGTGTAATCGGAATTAAAAATTCTCGAGCCGGACAACGGTGAAAAGATCAGCAATACGAGTTTCATCTTGCCCAGTCGGCTGAACAGGACGCGAAGCTGCTGCTCCCGAGGAGGCTTGGCGTGTGGGTCAAGTAGTGGACCCTTAGGACTCGAAAGGAAGGATTAGGCTTCCACCGGCTACTGGTGTCAGGATTTTCCCCAGAGTCAGTAGCGGGTAGTGGACGAGAGGTTCATTGTGATTTGGCTTGCCACTCTATTGACCAAGTATGGGATCTGAGGTTTGCACATTATAAGTAGCTACGTTGATATCATAAAACTTCATCACGACATCTTTACTGACAAGCCGCAGTGAATCTTTCAACTTGCTCAGCAAAGCTGTAATACAGTAACCCGATTCCTCTCGCTTCTCGTCCATCGCCGAGGAAATTGCCGAGCGGAAGTCGAAAGTCCTGATTGCGCTTCACGGAACCAGTGAGTTCGGGTCTGTAATCATGAAGAAGTGCATCGAGCATGGAGCGATCACATGTAAGGGGGACCCATGAACTGGCAGCCCCCTCCCTGTCAGGTTTGATTCAGGTACTCATCGCCGATTAGTCTTCAACTGTCACTTTTTCATTTATACGAACAGGGAGGGGGCATCTCGTACAGGAGCCCCCCTTGTACAGATGTTTGATTATGATCCCGAATCCCAAAATATCCTGTTAGAGTTAAAGAAAATGCTGTGTGCAAAGGGGAAAAGATTATCTTGCTGCGTTATAAAATTTGCCCTTCAATTACGAGAACTCTTCGTAACGACACGGGTAAGAACATAGGAGTAGTTTCATAGACGACTAGAATCCTGGAAGAGACTCCACTCCGACTTGTCAGGCCGTTAGCAGTAACACTGTGCGCTAGCAGGGGCCAATGAACGTGGATAGGAGGTGTTATTTGTCACCCCAATATGCTGATCGCTGACGCTGGTAACTAGGATTAACGAAGTACGTAATCTGTATAGAAATAAGTACGACACCAAGGCATTCACTCAATGTTCTCTTTGCAGGTAGTAACTTAGACTGCTGTCGTGTAATAAAAGTAATTTTTATGATAGTATTACGGTGTTGTATTAGATTATCTACATGGCAACTTATTAAGAAACTTACCCACGAAGGCTGGAGCGACACGGAGAGTTTTTGTTTTATCAGTAAAGTAATAGAAGCATCAACTGTAAGAGTGCATCCGTTGTTTTGAAAAGGTTTGAAAGTTAATAAAGAACAGACAAAGATTTCTCCAAATCTATTTACTAATCCACCACCATGCAACGGCGATTAATTGAGGGTTAATACCAAGCACAGGCGCCGTCTGATTTTGCTAGCGTCAAACTACTTGCAGATCGTGGAGGCACTAATGGGCGTCTCTCGGCCGTAATCTTACTATGGTACAGGGCAGAAGTATCGGGCATGGTCAAGTCGTGTGGTTTGCGCGCCCGGGCAGGTCTTCGGAGACTTTGTCAAAGTCGCAAGTTTAATGGCCTCGTATTAATAAAATTGGGATCATTGAGTCCAGTTCTATCCTATCATAGTGTATTTATTTCACTATCTTTGATGCCCCGCTCCGAACACGCATACCACGCCTTGACCATGCCCACTACTTATGCCCTGTATCACGGAAGTAAAGCCGTATGCAGTGGGGTGCCAATCAACCGGGATGCTGAATAATAGCTCCGAACGGGAATGCTATTGTACCGAGAACGATGCCGAGTCGTTGACAGGGTCCTGGTTCCAAATAGTAAATGTACATGAACGCCCCATCGCTCTTAAGATGTTTCTACTGAAGGAGTGGCTCACTCGCACAACTTAGTTGCGCTGCCCCAGATTGCTTGTTGCTGCAGTACAACGCAAGACAGTAAGATATGCCCAGGTGATATGGCTCGCGCGTGAGGTGGAGAATATGGAAGCATGCTTACGGAGGCTAGCGGCCCCGGGGAGATGCCAGGTTCGTTCCGCACTAGCGCGGTGGGGTAAGATTCGCTTGTGTCCCGTATTGTACAGCGGAGAGATGCTGCCGCCGTTCACTGCCCACTTTTCTCACAGGTGCTGATTTGTCTCTTGTGGGATGGTCCCCTTATCGACTCCTTTTAAAGCTGCAGCTCTTACGGCAGTTCAACTTTCTGATGCATCCGGTCCTTTCTAACAATTTATTTTGCTGATACTGACTGGTACGGTGCTTCTTCGTCCAACCATCACCATGGCGGACTCTATCAGCCTCTTCCAGGGTGCCGCTCAGGCGGATGCGATTCGTACTGCTGGAGCTGCCGCCCTGATGGGAGTGTTATTCCATTGGTCAATCATTAATGTCGAGTTCGAGCTGATCATGTGAGTAGCTATATGGTGCGAGCTGTTGTCGGCTGAAATGCATTGCACAAAGGTCAATAGTTTGCACGTCGATCAAGGCATCACGTAGCAGACCCTTCGAAAATTCACGCTGACTTTGTGCCTCTACCTATAGGTTCCATTACGTAGCTGTGTCTATGAGTTTCTTTTTTGGCTTGATCTTCGTCTTCTTTGAACTGGGTGACTACGGCGTCTTTGGAGCATTAGCCAAGGCATCCCTCTTCGCAACCGCCTTTAACACAGGAGTTCTTTCCAGCATTACCATATACCGATTATTCTTCCACCGATGTCGCAAGTTCCCAGGCCCCCTCGCCGCAAAGGTCTCGCGTTTCTATGCTGCTTCGCTGTCTGCGAAGAACGTGCAGTATTACAAAGAAGTAGCCAAGATGCATGCTACATATGGCGATTTTGTGCGCACCGGTACGTCCCTCTCGCATAAAACTCGCGCAGAAATGGCGACCCTGACGAGAGACTTATGTTGAAACTAGGTCCACGTGAAATCTCCGTCTTGCGGGCATCTGGAGTGCAGATTATCTACGGTCCCAACTCTGAATGCCGCAAGTCCACCTGGTACGGGCAGACAGGCAACGATCCAATGAAGACATCGATACATATGACACGCGATCACAACAAACACAGGATGCGAAGGCGGGCCTGGGATCGCGGCTTCGCTATCAAAGGTACGTGTGTCGGTGTGAACATGCTAGCTAGTACTAACATCACGCAGCAATCAACACTTACGAGCCCCGCATCAAATCCAAAGCCGACATTTTCATGCAGCAACTCGCCAACTCAGCCGGGACGCCAGTAGACGTGACAAAGTGGGCCATGTTCTTCAGCTTCGATGTTATGGGCGAAATTGGATTTTCGAAGGACTTCAACAATTTGTCTAGCGGCGTCGAGCACGCTGCTATCAAGGGAGTGCACGAACACATGACGATGCTGGGTATAATGAGCACCTTACCCTGGCTGCTGAACATGATCAGCTGCATTCCTGGTGCTGCTGCCGGTTATACTGATTTCTTCAACTTTTGCTCTACCGAGATCCACGCCAAGGAGAAGTCGTGGGATCCTGAAGCTTATCCTCAGGACCTTATTTCTTGGTTGCTTAAGGCTGTCAAGGAGAAGGATCCATCGGCGTCGCCCTCGCCTGAGGCTTTGGAGGATGATACGCGCGTAATTATCATTGCTGGAAGGTAAGATGAGCGCTGATGGTAAAAGAGAACTGAGTTAACACCCGCCAGTGAAACGACGGCCACCACCCTTGCAAGTGCATTGTACTACTTCGCCAAATATCCCGAGAAGCAGAAGAAGCTGCAGCGGCTCCTCGATGAAATCATTCCAGAGCCCAGCGCATGGAGCTACGACAAGGTTAAGGCCACCACCTACATTGATGACTGCATCAGTGAGACTCTACGACTACGCCCCGCGCTCCTCAACGGCGGACCACGCGAAACGCCAGCCAAGGGGCTCACCATCGACGATACATATATCCCCGCCGGCACCAACGTTCTCATCCCCATAGCCCTTATACATAAGGATCCACGATGGTGGCAGCAAGCGGAAGAGTTTATCCCCGAACGCTTCGGCGAGAGGCGCAAAGAAATGGGAACAGACAACGCGCCATACTTTCCCTTTTCACTAGGTATATCACTTGGACTACCCCCTTCTGGCGTTGACACCATTGACTAACTTTTTGTTAGGTGCTTATTCTTGTCCTGGCAAGAATCTCGGCCAGTTGAGTCTGCGCATCTCTATCTCATGTATTCTTAGTCAGTTTGATGTCTCGTTTGCACAGGGAGAGACTGGTGAGACATTTGAAAAGGAGACCTTGGATACGTTTACTGTCACGCTTCCTTCACTTCATTTGCAGTTCACACCCAGGCGCTAGGGCTAAGAGAGAGAAGAGGGTAGTGGGCGAGGAAGCGTTGTATGACAGTGGTAACGGGCAGCGATTGCTTACTTCCTGTATTTGATCGTGCTTAAGAAAACTCATGTTTCCAGCCAGCGCAAACTTGCAACGTTGTACAATGCTCTAATAAAAAGGCTTTAACGCCGTTTTTAAAACGGAATAATGCTGCAAGAGTATAGAAAGAAAGGTTCCCAGCGTTGTTCGAGAGCTGTTGTTTTGTCAACTAAAACAGCAATCCCTTGTGGCTGTGGGGCCTTCTCTATCTCCGACGAACGCCCACTACATGCCACTATCACTCAAATCTCGACACGACTATCAGACACCTCACCAGGTACAATTATCTCCCCTTCTCATAATAGCCCTCCAGTAGCTCTTCTACTGCATCTTCAATTTCCCTACTCTCCCGCGAAAGCTGCGACGCAGCGGAAGATGCCAACGAGAGCTGCTGTTGGAAATATGGTTGGCGACATTGCTACCTTCATCATCGCAAGCTCAAGGAACGTAAACTGATATCCTAAGAGGGTTACGTACACGAGTAGAATCGCATCACATACGCAAGGTTGCACAGGATGGAGCGGAGTGCGCACGTTGGCTCTGTTTTGTCGCTATATCTGCGTGGCCTGACAGATTTGTATGTAACATGTAGCAAGGCTTTGATGTTGGCATATGGAGTCTGATGATAATTTGATGCAATTCAGCGCACATACAGCTAATCCATAGCAAACGCTGGACGCCGAACATAGCAACGCTTCTTCAGTTATGGATTATGTAAAAATGACTACATATCTACCAAGCCAACCTATGTTCGTGATATTTTTAATTCGAGCTAGAGAGGCATCCATTGTCGAGATCGAACGACGTTCAGAGTACGTTGCCAGCCCCATGGTGATGCGATAATGCTGGTACATAGATCTCTTGATAATTCGCGAATATATGCTCTTCTTCGAACACTTTCAACTCACAGATGTACGTTAGCATAACAGCCATGGCGTTCTGGCTCGGTACGGCGAGACCGGGGAGTATCCTGTCTAATAACCGCCGTTAGGTAGTGGTTCGAATTTGAGATGCAGCGCAGAATCGCTCGGTCGGCAAAAGTCTTTCCAGACTTGGGCCATGATCTTAAGAACAACTTCATTGTTGGTGACGACGGCGTTCCAGGAGCGGGAGAGGGTAAAAGAAACTGCGGCAGCAAGCAAAAATGGCAACAGCTATTACGCGATTAGTAGATAAAGATTAAAAACGTGTATGATGATCAAAAACAAAACTAGAGGAGTGGTCACTACGAGGGTCGAACTCGCGACCTTGGCGTTATTAGCACCACGCTCTAACCAACTGAGCTAAGCGACCGATGTTGAATGTTGAGGAATTTTCAAAATAAAAAACTCATATAGACAAAACTCAGACTCACGTTGTAAGCTCTATCATCAAGTAATGTAAGTGATGAATGGGAGCTCAGGTCAACAGCTACATGCGTAAGCAGAAGCTCAAAGTTAGTGGCTTGGCTTGGAACAATGTTTATCAAAAGGCCGAGCTAAGGCCGAGACAGTCGCGAATCAGTGAAGGACAGCGCGAAGGTGATTCAATTAGAAGTAGTAGCCTTATAAACTAACTTTTAGCTATACCCATGTATTAGCTAGAACGAGAACTATAGCTAAGCTATTATCCCTTAACAAATACTCTTTTTCGGGTTTATACCCATAACGAGGTTGTATAATATTGATTTCTCTAGGTCAAAAGGAGCTTTGTCACAGAACGATAAGTCATCCCTCAACTAACTACTGACTTGTGTTCTCATATTTTCCTTCTCATCCCTGTATATGACAGTGTCTTCCGATTAGGCCATATCCACTGTGTATGTGACTTTTCTTCCACTGGCCCCAGCTGGTGGTATTCAACGTCGGTCCCGACTCTCTGGATCTTGGATATTGCGTCCTTCTAACATGTCCACAAAAGTTTTCATCTTCACTAATTCGGAATCTCCAAAACTGGAGAGCCAGGTATCGACAAGATTACCAGACCTTTCGGCCACAGAAAGGTGAATACATAGTCGAGCATCAGGATCGCAGGCTTGGCTCTTTATTGCATATCAATTGGGGTTGCGGTCAGGGAGAAGGCCACACCCAACATATAGAGTGGCTCCAGTGTCTAGGTGAACGGCCTTGCGACTGGTCGAAAAGCAACGGTGGGATATAGAAGATTGGGCCGCGTGTAATCTTAGCTTATACAACTCCCTCAGCACGGGTTTGGAGGGTGCTTCAGGTTGTAGAAGTTCTACCGGAGGGCTGCACGATGCACCCGTATAGAGGGTCATATGCTGTAGATACTGATCACATGATCTCATCAGGTGATCCCGCTATTCTGATAGAGGATAGCGCCTTGGCGGCCACCCTCATACTTATTCGGGTACTCTCCTCCGTCACACTTAGCCTCTCAGCCTTGATTCTACGTTGTGTTACTACACCCTTTTCGTCTGTTTTATCTCGGTTGTTTGTTTCGTGCTTTCATAGCCACTCAGTCTATTGCATCATAAGGGTGGCAGATATCCTAAGACAACTTATCCCGAAAGTTCTCCCCTTGAATGCTTTGGTGAAGTGGGGACGCGACATTTTGAGAACGGTCTGCCCAAAAAGGGAGTACACCTTTGAGTAAATAAGCCTGCAGTGTATTTCTTGTGAGCGCCTGAAATACAAGGCAACACCACATCCCCATAACATTAAGAAGAGGATTAGGTACGTCCTCTTTGACGGTGGTAGGAAAGATGAACTTCTCTTCGACATCAAGCTCTTGATGTTCCAATCCTGAGTTTCATATGTAGTAATGTAGACTTGGACGTCTTACTGTATTTTTGGATCTCGATGATCCTCAAATCTCCTAGATACTCTGACCAATATAGAGATAATCGCAACCTGGCCGTTTCTTTGACTAGAAGATATGAAGATAGATACCTCTCCTGCTCGGCTTGCCTTCGATGTCGATTAAACTGTCCATCTCCAAGTAGGATTGTAACTTGAGTGAGGATGTGGCATGTATTGTCAAAACTTACCTTTCACGACCGTAATTCCCAGTGTATAGTGCCTCCCTCCCATGCTATAGGTCGCAAACGATCTACTATAGAATAGATAATTTCATCCTGGGGTACAAATTTAAGTAGTCATTATTATATCAATCGATATGAAGCTCTCGTACTTTCTGTAACATATACTGCAAAACCTATAGAGGATCCTGCGTGATAGATATCTCACTATCGTTTGAAATTGTACTTCTGTCGTGTAACTATGTTTTAATCATTTACGTTTGAAGAGATTTTATCCCATGGGATGTTTGTTCAAGCTGGTGTATAATCTCCTCAGTAGACACGATCGCTTGCCGAGGCTTGTGGGATACAGTGAGCGATAGTTCATCATCTTAGGTGTCTTCGTATATCTTATAACTACCATAACTTTCTTCTAGCGCATTCAAATACAAGAGGAGCATGGGATGCTCTGCATAGATTTTTCACGGCGGCAAACCTACTATATGTACGATATTGAGACTGGGTATCTTGTGTTCACATTTTGCTCGGTTTGAACGGTCATATGAATCGTGCAATAGACTGAGGGGCTATAAAGGCGCGAAACAAACAACCAAGAGAAAACATACGAAAAGGGTGTAGTAACACAACGTAGAATTGAGGCTGAGGAGGCTAAGAGTAATAGAGGCCTCCTCGAGGATAAGTACGAGGGCGGCTGCCAAGGCGCTATCCCGATAAGGATAGTGTGATCATGTGATATAATCACGTGAGTATCCACAGTAAATCAGTAGGGTGTATTTTCGTACTACAGTCGCTTTGTAGTATCGTTAGTATCGCTATTTGTACTACCTTCTTTTTTGACTACTGAAAAATGTTACTTCGTCTGTCAAAAAACCCCACGGGTAGTTATGTCGCGTTTCTTATAACAAGGACCAAATGCGATACGTTAGAGGGTGCATTAAAGGTTAACTGTTGCACCTGGTAAGCACGTTTGAATAAAGGCTGATACATATCATGCGAGGCCTGATTGAGGTTCACAGCCAGAAAGATAGGCGCGACGATGACCTTGAAAGCCGTGATATACATTGTGAGAGGTTTAGAAGCTTATCCAAAAGAGGTCACGTGGGGATCGCCATAACCCCGCTCTTCTACCTGCCTCTATATAGCGTAGATACCTTCTGCATTACTTTCGGTAAATTCTCTAAGGCCTGGATTAAATGTATCAAAGTCTAGAGATAAAAACAGCGAGTAGAGCAACTGCGAAGACCTAAACTGCAAAACACTCTAATCCCTGCACATTTAGTGCATTATCATAGTGTGCTTTCCAAGAAATAAGTAGTGTATTTCTATAAGCCTCTGCTGCTTGGGATATATATTTTATTGCCCATAAATTTATCATATTCAAAAAGAACTCGGTCGCTTAGCTCAGTTGGTTAGAGCGTGGTGCTAATAACGCCAAGGTCGCGAGTTCGACCCTCGTAGTGACCACTCCTCAATTTCTTTTGTCTGAAGATCCTTTTTTTGTCGTGTCACGAATCATGACTTCTATCCTTTATCTGATCGCAAGGTCACTGTTGCTTTTTTTACCCCGCTTTACTCTCATTTACATTCTATTACCTTCGATAGAGGAAAGAGTGAGCTGGAAATGCACATTCAGGTAACCTATGTAGTGGATTACTGCGTTGTAAGGGCCAGTGACCTCCGCCATGGTTTGTCGTTTTCAGATACGTTTCGCTGGCACGTTTCCTTGAGTCTGTTACTGAAATCAGCTTTAATGTACCCTTTAACTTCCAATCACATCTTCGTTTTTACAAGTTCGTGCAATCGCTTGCAGTTTCCGGTTTTTATACGCCGTGAAACCTTCACCCCATATCATCTCCTGTCTCGCTTAACACAGATCTTTCTATACCTTCTTTACAAAGCTTAGTATGCTTTCTAGCAGATGAACATGACATCAACCCGAAATGCAGTGTACATGGACTCATCCAACTCTTCAGTAGGTGTAAAACCGAGATCAAGTGCAGTTAGTCTCGTGTTAATTGTCGCACCGAAGAGTTCAGCGGTATGGGGCTGCTAATCTAACAAGTGTTGCTGCGCCGCACTGCAGGTGCACCATGCATATGCGAGATTGAGTTTCGCTCCGCGTGTGTCGAGTCCACTCATTTAGTGAGGCTGTACAGTGGCGCATCTCACCGGCCTCATTCGAGGCAAACGATACCCGAGCATTTTGCCCCCTTTCACTCCTTTAATTAACACTGTCGTTGAACAGATTTGATTTGCGCTGATTCGGAAGGTAGATAAGCGTGTTTGTTAGTGTCGCGACATGCAACGTAAGTTATGGCCCACGAATAAAGAATCTAGGGGACTGGAAAGGTTGTCGTTCCTTTACGCTACGGTAACGCGGATGAAGATTTCTGGGCGATAGAACGACGCTCTGGGGAACTCGAGAAAACTAAGTGGTAGTGACGCACTGAAGATACTCACCCCGACTACTGCCACATCTTCCAGCTGAAAGCAGCGCCTCCTGCGGTAGTGAAACCTCAGGAAATAGGTATGAGGAAGTACTACCCTACAGAATTTATCCAAGGTAGATACGGTATCCAGTCCACCAAACAACAGACAGACTTTTGTTGGCTTGCTATATCCCGAGATCACATTTCCGCCAGAGGCACCTTCTCAAATCCCTCAAATCCCTAGTCCAATTGGTTTATCGATATGCAAGGCACTTTTCACAACACGAAAGACTTGCAAAATAACATACGTCACAAGCGAGCGGTGGAACACAGCTACCCTGTCCTATCAGTACTCTTCGATGTGGAAGCTCGAGCTCGTCCTCCCTGCACGACCATGACAAGTAGCACCAAGCCGTGCGGAATTGCATCTTCGTTGGCGAATGTGAAGTCACACTGAGCGCTAGCTCTAATTACGCATAGTCTTGTGTATCCTCTGTATGCTGCATGATGACTGGTATCTATACGAAATACTGTGTGCTCTACCTGGAGCCAATCCTGAGTAATCTATCAGGCCTATGTCCCAACATTTCGCGACACTACACCGGTGCGAGAGTGCAGGTTCTGTGATGCGGTCTAACTATAATAAGGTTTAGCACACTCCACATTGGCGGAATGTGTATCCGCTTAAAAATTCAGACGAGATACCCCACCCTCAACTCTGCAACTGTTCACGGATGGCGTAACGTCTCCGTGCCATATATGTATATATATTTTGGTAGCAAAATCATTTCCATTAAGCCAATCCCAACATCAAGGTTGATAATTCACCGCATCGGTGGTTTAGTGGTAAAATTAGCCGTTGCCAAGTCACTTGTGCAATATCGGCTAGCCCCGGGTTCGATTCCCGGCCGATGCAATTATACTTTTTGTCTTTTTGCATCAATTACTCTGGTGCGTTGTGGTAATGTTGAGAGGATTGCTTCTAGACATGCCTTCGCCGATTTTGACGAGCAGAATGGTTTGCCTCAGCCACGTGGCGGTGCATGTGGCTGGCACGCACCAGTGCCACGCGAGCCCTCGAGGACCCGCCATCTTGTTTTTTGAACTCCACTAGAGAGTCCACAAGGCGGCGATGCCTGCGTTAGACGCTCAAACTCAGAATGCACAGCTTCGTTTGCATGGTCCAGGTATCCACTCGTTTGCCCCTTCAATGCTATGTTGCTGCGGTGGAGTGCGCACGGTGAAAGTGCACTCACTCACTCGCTCGAAACGGGAGCACCGTAATACTTGTAGCTAAACGTCTTTCCTCTTGCTGCCAGTTGTCTGTCTAGTTGCTTGTACACGTATACAGAATCAAATTGCGTCGATATGGCATTCATCGGCCGCACCCCCGAATCCCTGATCCCACGTTCGGACTCGAGAAATCCCGCGACAACGTGCAAAGGCATCACCAAGTCAGGCCGACCCTGCCGTAGAGCCATCGACGCGAAAGCTGATAATGGGGTCTTGGCCGTAGTGTCTGTGGTGGGCGATAGTGACGAGGAAGAGACGGGCGCCGCGGCATACTTTTGCTGGCAGCACAAGGACCAGGCGGAGCGATTGGCGGCTGCGAATGGTCCCGGTGTCGGGGGACAGGATACACAACTCTATCCACTGAAGGAGCGGAGCAGTGTTGACACATTGGTCGCACGGCTGGGTGTGCTGGACATCGAGGAGCCATCGCAGACACAGACGCAGGCGTCGGCAGAACGGAGGAAGAGGAGACAAAGTCGTCAGGATGGCGCAGCGTCAGGTAACCGGCCGCCGCGTAGGATTAATAGGCCGCCGACGTGGGATAATGTCCCAGGGCCGCTCATGTCGGTTCCGAGCGACCTGATGGCGCAACAGAAGCATTCTAGCCAGCGACCGACAGCGCAACCGCAGCGAAAGAAGCCTTCGTTTTGGGCGTCGCTGTGCTGTGGAGAGGCGGACGACGACTATGTCGAGGTCGTCCGGCACAAGAAGCGGGTCCCGAATCAACAGCCTGCGATGACTTCGAACCAAAACCTGGACGACTTCTTGCGCCCACAAGCTGCTCCTCAGCGAGTCTCCCAGAATCAACCGAATAGTGCTAGGCCTATGCCAGCATCTGCATCGGCACCTCGACCGCAGAGTATAAACACACCGCCTAGGAAACCTCAGGGAGACAAGGCTGCTCAACCGGTCAACAAGATGGCATCGCGCCCGTCAGAAACCTCAATGGCACTGACCTACATACCGAAGACGCTGACCCCTCAGCTGACGTCCACCCTTCTCACCGAGATGTCGAAGCCCATATCCCAGCACGACGAGGACGGTTACATCTACATTTTCTGGCTAACACCCGAATCGCTCGGCCCAGCCCCTTCATCAACCGCATCGACCCTCCTCGCCCCGCCATCTCGACCCGAACAAAACCGCCGCACTTCAGACGTACTGCGCCAGTACTCCGTAAAGCACCCCCAGCGCCCTCACCCAGACACAACAACGCGCCAACGCTCCACCTCAAACGCTCCCTCAAGCCCCGAAAACCCCACCATCCTCCTCAAAATCGGCCGCGCTAACAACGTCACCCGGCGCATGAACGAATGGACGCGCCAATGCGGCTACAGTCTGTCTCTCGTGCGGTACTACCCCTACGTTCCCTCCACGCCCTCGCCGTCTCCCTCGCCCAACGTATCGCCCGCAAACTCCCGCCACCAGTCATACAACGACCAGCGGCCGGCAGACCCTGGCCGACGCGTATCGGGCGGCGTGAGGAAGGTGCCGCATGCGCATCGCGTGGAGCGGCTGATCCATCTTGAGCTGGGGGGAAAGCGCGTCATGAAGAAATGCGAGGCTTGTGGGAAGGAGCATCGAGAGTGGTTTGAGGTGGAGGCCAGCGGTGACGGGGTCAGGGGCGTGGATGAGGTGATTAAAAGGTGGGTTGATTGGGCGGAGAGAGGTGGGGGTAGGGGTGGGGAGGAGTAGGTTGATTGTGGTGTATAGGGATAAATCTAGGGCGCATGTAGAGGTGTCGCATCGGTGTTGTGTTTCTTGTTTCGGTTTTGGTGTGTTTTGAGTGGTGTTGTGGATTGATTTTGAACGCTGCTTCCTCCTGTTGGTTGGCCCGCAGCATAAAGGTGTGAGCATAAAGGTGTAAGCATAAAGGTGTGATGGGAGGGGATCGGCTATCCTCCTGGCACCTGGTGACAACATCAAATTGCAAAACCACGTTCATCACCCTACTGACACTTATGAGCATTCGTATATAGGTCTATCTATGCAGACATTGCACTGGGTTTCTATATACAGTTAAAGAGAAGCATTGGGCTAAAGCCCTATTCTTGTGTTTCCATTCGCCACTTGTTCAAACATTCCAGTGAGAATTCCGTGTGAGGATGATGAGGGCCAAGGATCTGTTTCCGTAACTGGAAACATATTTCCATCAATGTTACGGCCTCCTTATGGCGAGCCTGGCTCTTGAACGTCCCTGCAAGGTTATTCATGGCTGTTAGTGTCCTGGGGTGTTTATCCCCAAGGACCCTCTGTTTTATTGCCAACACCTGCGTCTCTAGGTTTTCTGCCTCTTCGTACTTCCCCTGCCGTGATAATACTAACCCAAGGTTACTAGCGCTAGCAAGCGTTAATAGGTGCTCTAATCCAAGCACTTTCTCTATCCCTTTTAGTGCTCATCGATGTATTACTTCCGCCTCTTCGTACTTCCCCTGCTCTGATAATACTAACCCAAGGTTACTAGCGCTAGTAAGCGTTAATAGGTGCTCTAATCTAAGCACTTTCTCTCTCCCTTTTAGTGCTCGTTGATGTATTACTTCCGCCTCTTCGTACTTCCCCTGCCGTGATAATACAGTCCTAAGGTTACCAGCGCTAGCAAGCGTTAATGGGTGCTCTAATCCAAGCACTTTCTCTTTCCCTTTTAGTGCTCGTCGATGTATTACTTCCGCCTCTTCATACTTCCCCTGCCATGATAATACTAACCCAAGGTTACCAGCGCTAGCAAGCGTTGATAGGTGCTCTAATCCAAGCACTTTCTCTCTCTCTTTTAGTACTCGTCAATGTATTACTTCCGCCTCTTTATACTTCCCCTGCTCTAATAATACAGTCCCAAGGTTACCAGCGCTAACAAGTGTTAATGGGTGCTCTAATCTAAGCACTTTCTCTATCCCTTTTAGTACTCGTCGATACATTACTTCCGCCTCTTCGTACTTCCCCTGCTCTGATAATACAGTCCCAAGGTAACTAGCGCTAGTAAGCGTTAATGGGTGCTCTAATCCAAGCACTTTCTCTTTCCCTTTTAGTGCTCGTCGATGTATTACTTCCGCCTCTTCGTACTTCCCCTGCTCTGATAATATAGTCCCAAGGTTACCAGCGCTAATAAGCGTTGATGGGTGCTCTAATCCAAGCACTTTCTCTATCCATTTTAGTGCTCGTCGATGCATTATTTCCGCCTCTTCGTAGTTCCCCTGACCCTCCAAAGCCACTCCAACCTCGTTCATGCTCTGGAGCGTGGACGTATCCTTCTCGCCGAAAACCTGCATCCTTCGTTCGAGGAGCTGTTTGTGAGCCCATTCCGCAGCTTTGTAGCGCCCTAGCGTATGCTCACATCGTCCTATCCGATCTAATAAGGCCATTCTCCCCTCTTCTTCACCAAGCTCGGTCAGCCCGACGACGTGGATAGCATGAGGCAGATATGCAGTCCAGACCTCTTTCCCTTCGATGGTACTACCGTAAGGGATAAGCTCCACTAATCGCTCCATTGCTTTGATTGCCCAAGACTGCCATTCGTCCTTCATCCTTAGCCAACTCCGAGTTACAAGCTGCACGAGTCGATGAACGTCAAGAGCGTTATCTGCGGCCCGTCTGATGACGAACGAGTACGCATCTAGCGTCCCGATTGCCTTCTCCTGCTTCACCAACGACGGTGCTGGAAAAAGAAGCGACTCGGGAATATTCTTCGAAGCCACACAAGATATGAACGACAGATAGTCAGCGGCAAGAGGGTCAGACTGACGGATCTGTTCGAACGATACCAGCCATGTGGTTGCCACGGGATTCTTAACATCCTCAACACCCGTGTATCTACCTTCGTCTTCAAAGTCTTCACTGAGAAGCTCGATCACTTCCTCCTCTTGTGTGTGCAGGAATGACACGTATTTTGATAGTGCAGTTCCATTCTTCTTGATATATGCAGCCGCCTGCACAATAGCGAGCGGAATGAAAGCGAGTTGATCGAGGAGGTTTCGCGCGTCCTGGTGGCACTCTGAAAGGTCCTGATTGGGGAGTAATCTGCTGAGCATTTCCATAGCCGTCTTTTCGTCCATCTCCGGCACTTTAATCTCGTTCGACGCTGGAATCTCAGCTGCAATCTTCCTATTCCGTGTAGTACAAACGATGCATCCTGTCTGGCTCCTCGGTAAATACGTTTTCAACTCACTCTCCCAAATCGTCATGTCGTCGATGTTGTCGACTATTAGCAGCCATTGGCCCGCGCTTTGCTGGCTTAGGTGACGCTGTACCAGCTTCTTAGCATCGGCCTGATTCTTCTCTATCCCAGACACTCCAAGCTCCCGACCAAGGTCCGTGAAGGCTTGCTGAAGCGTTTCAACGTCGGTGGCTTGTATCCAGAATACAGAGCAGTGTGGATGCCTCGCCTTTGTCCGATAGGCCAGCTCGAGAACAACCTGAGTCTTTCCCATACCTCCGAGGCCAATGATTGCAGTATTTGGCAGTGAGTCCTTCGCAAAAAGAGTGTTTTCGAGTTGACTAAGCTGATCGTGACGGCCTACAAACCTGACGTTTCTTGCGAAGGGGACATTCCAGTAGACATTAGACACATTTGCAGTATGTGGCACACCGCCTGCAAGCACGTCAGATGAATCTCAAACTTGGAATTGATTATTGCGACTGACAAACATTACCAAGTGTCCACCTAACCTCTGTTTTTTTACACAACACAGCCACGACCTCGTCTATTTCGCTCGAAATTTCCGTCATGTAGGCTTTGGTGTGCTCCGTCAGCACTCCCATCTTATCCCACTCCTGTAATGAGATAGCCTCGGCACCATGGGTGACATTGAAGCGGAAGTAGAACTCCTTGATGGTTTCGAATCGTTGCTTCAACTCTGTTGCTGTGCTTTCACAATCGGTAGCGATTTTCTTGAGGACATGTATCAGGTCTGTAGGCAGGATTTTCTGGAAGGCATCCGGATTCGCCTGGCCGATTGTGCCTGGATGACCAGTACCGATGCTGACGAGACAGCTTACAGGCTTGTCGTTGCCGAAAATGGCCCTTGCCTCTTCCAACACCTGCTTTACCGGGTTGTTACATCTGAGCCCGCCGTCGACAAACTCCTCCTTAGCATGTCCATCCTCCCCGATAGCGACCCGTTTGAAAAAGGTGGGCGCGGCAGTGGTGGCACGGGCCGCTTCCCAGATCCTACAGTTTACGCTTGCATTGGCTCTGACACGATAGGTCCTGAATCGGCGCGGGTGCGCCATGCTATTAGCAGGCATCGCACAGACAAAGGCCTTCCCTTTTCTCGAGTCGCTTGACGGGTCCAGTATAAATTCTCCCATTCCCCTCTGCGAGACTATCGTTTGTATTTCTTCTTGGAGCGTAGTGGCTTTGAAAGCCCCATCCTGGTCCGTTCGCTTCTTGTTCTTCTTTGAGAATATGACCCGTGACAGGGAGTTGTAGGCTCGAAGTGCTTCATCTGTCGTCATCTGTAGTCGGCCGAGCATGAGTGCAATGAGACTAAAAGGACACTTGTCAGCATAGGCTGCCTTGGGTGCCGACACATGGCAAGAGAGAATAGGATTCTTACCCTCCCGTGCTCGTTCCCCCGATCAGGTCGAAGTAGTCGCAGGGCCGTGGCATCTCGGCAAGGCTCAAATCGTATTGGACGCGGCGCATGATTTCGTCGAGAATGAGCAACTCCGACACCCCGCGGATGCCTCCATCATCTAGATGGTGTCAGTTAAGTCTTTGGTACTGGGTGTGCCCCTTCACTCACCCAACGCCAGTAGGTTGAGCGGCTCATCGCTGGTCAGTGAGGTGTTTTGCGCCATAGCAGTAGCCAACCCTACAGCGACACTGTAGGGCAAAGGTGCTTCTGGAATGTCAAGGATGGGTGGAATGTGTTTAGATATTGGCGATGGTGATGGTGGCGACAAGTATCTTGGTGGTTGAACCGGCGAAAGCAGCCTGGGCTGGTAATTGAGGCGACATCCTGTAGCCTCCGTCGAGCTGAACGAGAGCCAAGGTTAAGAGCTGAACGAGGGGCAAGGTTAGAATACGATCCCCCCTTTCCCCCCAGCGTGATATGGCTTGATAGGCTGGCACGGCGCTTACCAGACGCACTGTGTAAGCTAAAGTCAGGGGCCTAGAGCTAACCGCTTAGCCGCGACCCTTGAATATCAGCCTTACAGTAGTACCTGTATGCCTCAGCATTGTTAGGTTTTAATAAGTCGACATTTTGAACCGACTTCTCGTGTTATTGTTAGACTAGTGATATCTCCGTTTTGAAGTGTAAACCTACCAAGAATTTATAGTAATGGACAGCAATAGCATTGAACCACTGATGCCTGCTGATCTTATAGACGACGCACCTATTCCTCTTTAGTTTATCCATGTCTAGAAGCTTCAAAGATTTGAAACGTATCCCACGAGCATCGCGGTTTTAGCGCGTACCATAATGTGCATACCCACTATATTGCAGCACGCTGTCTAATGTTCTCACCGGTAATTTTCATCCCGGCCAGCACCAGGTCCGCCAGACCACACATATTTGGAGTCGAAAAATTCCAGAAACAGGATCGCACACTTGTACGCCGCAGTAAAACAGTTCCTCAACTCAGCTATAATTAAACTGTCTATGTCGTTCGCAGATACGCCCAGCGACAGCTTAATCGTCTCCGCCGGTGCGAACAGGATGTCGGTTACACGGCCTACGATCAACGCGACGGCTGCGCTTTTCGCTCCATCGATTCTGCCTTTTTTCACAACAAATCGTCGACTGCAAGTGTTGATAGGTCCGTCGCGGTTGTGGATCGGATACCAACTTCGGCAGAGTTGCTCGAGCTGGAAGCCAGATTCGATATGTCGCGAAGTCGGTCCAAATCCAAAGACGAGAACGACAGAATCCTTGATCATGGACATCGACGTGGCCAACACCAACGAACCGCCTTGTTGGTACTATAGCACTCTAATTCGTGTTCATCACAAGTTACGATGAAGTGTTCAAGGCAACATCGAGATGTGTATTGAAGTTACTGGGCGGCTCACTTTGAGCCCAGAGAGTGACACCCAGAGGCTAACCTATCCAAGTCTAGCGTATTAGCCAATCACAGTGCCTGACAGAATAACACTGAAAAAGAAACAAAGTTAGAAAAAGGTTATGAGCCCCTGACCTTTGCATAACATGACCAGCTTAAACGTCCTCGTGGGAACTGTGTGTTGAGTTACTAAATGCGAATGTGTATTTCGGTTGAGGTGGTGCAGCAACGATTCATATGAGATGGTGGGCGGTTTGCGATTGATCAAACAATGTGAGACGGATCAAACTTTCGACAATTGAACTACTTTGAAGTGACGAATCGACTGAATACGTGTCCGGGGCGACAAAATCAGTGATATCGTGGCAAAAGTGCTTTTACAATACTGTGCCCAATATCCCACCCCAAACGTACAGACGAAGACAACGTCAGCAGGTATACTGTACCCGGTACTCTGTTCACCCCATTACCAAGCCCCGGCCTTTGCAAACCCTTCTCCTCAGTCGAAAAAGTCTCCCCAAAACCAATTCCATCAAGTGCTCGCAGCATTCCGACCTAGAGACTTGCACTAAAGGTGGGCAGACATTCGATCTGCGACTTCATCTTCGATTTCCTTGCTCACGCAGTTGAAGCGGACCTTGATTTTCAAATCCGTCTCATGAGAAAAAGAAAAGCAGTCCTGCACACACACCTCGACATCGTCCCACATAGCCCTCCTCATGTGTGTCCTACAATGCATCTCGTATCCTTCTTCGTCGACATCCAAGCGTATATCGATGGTCTTGTTGCGTCGTAGGTGAAGGATCGATCGCTCGTAGAAGGCGCGAAGTCGAGCGACGCAGGACTCGTCCCAGGGGCTCAAAGGCTCTCGATCGAGGGTTCGTTTGAGGTGCTTGGTGTAGTGGTATTTCACCGTCCGTACGAAGCCAGCCAGGGGGAGCTTCTTGGTGAAGATGTCGAGCGCTTTTGGAGGGGCTTGGCCGGCGGGTTGCTTCGCGAGGTGGACAAGATCGTAAGTACGGCCTAGAGTGAGAGCTCGCAGGACTGCTGGGATGCAGCTCTCTGACTGAGACATTTGGGCTGACCTCTGCACGATGGTGATGGGCCGTCCTGTCCGAAGATGCTCCAGGAACGTGCATACGTCTTCGTTTACAGAACGCGAGGTGAGAAGTAGAGGGACGCAGGGCTTTATCTCTTCGTAGGTGGGGCTGTGCGGGTGTTCAAGAAGGCGCACGGGTTCATGCTCACCATGCAAGTAAAGGTAGATCTCGTCACGCAGCTCTTTCGGGAGATCCAGGAAACAGAAGCTTGTCGTGGATTCCGCGTCGGATGTTGACTTTGGCTCTGGCTCCGACTCTGATTCCGACGCTGTTGACGATGAGGCAATGCAACGCTTCTTGCTCGGAGGCGGCACTTGCGGCGAGGTGCTCGTCGTGTCGGCGTTGGCGTACTCGGACAAGGACAAGTCGGCAGATCGCTTCTCGCTCTGCGGCGGCGCGTTTGCCGCATCATCCTCATGGACGCATGCGACAAGCCCGATTGCAGGTGGACGGATACGATTCATCTTAGCAGAGGCGAAAGCTGATCGAGGTTGTAGCCTTGGTGGTGAGCTTCTGTTAGTGAGTGTTGGTGTGTGTGTGAGGAGGGTGTGGTGTGGGCGGGGCAGACATTATGTAAAAGAGGTGGGAGGGCAGGAGCAACATCAAGTCACCTCCGATTTCCACATATGACGTAATTGTGCTCGAAAGTCATGGTAGTGACTTGCACGTTGACTGTCTTTCACCGCCAAGGCCGAGTGTGGGACTGGACCAAAACATCCGACCAGAGATCTCGCGTGATATCCTCCTCTCTTTGGCAAACACACTGCGAGACACAGTTGTGGTAACACTCAATATGTATTCCAGTCTAGACCAACCAGGCAAAATGTGAACACGTGAACTCAAGATGCTCAGCCAGAATAGAGTATATATAGGTAGTAGTCGTGATAATATAGGCAGCTTAAGTTGGGGGCTCGAAGTAGATCTATCACCTGCTCTATACTGGCTGATCTGTTCTCACCTAGTTGAACAAGTCGAAACCTTGTATGGGATGGTTGATCAGAAAACACATAAGAGATGTCTTGTATACCAGGCTGGAGGCAATTCTGAGCGTACTGAAAGCTTTAAATATATGCATTTCGATTGCGAGCAAACCATTACCGGTTTGTTAGACGAATCAATTGCTGCTCTTAGAGACTAAAATCTGTACTGCAAAGTCTCGTAGCTCAAAGGACCAATCCGTAACTTTAATTTAATTTTTGGATTCCTGCCGAATCTACACATTGATTCCGGTGAAAAGCTTCCAACTAATGTCCTGTGGTACTGATAGATTATCGGCCATGAAATGCGAAAGATGTTGTCACATTTGCGAATGCCGCGCCTGCGCGGTGGCAACATCTTCAGAAACAGACTTGGAAATTGTTCTCCATATTACCTATATCGGACAAAAATTATATCTAGCACCTCACCTTAAAGATCACAATATACATTCCTGTCGTGTGCTAAGATCGCCTTCCAAAGAGAAATCGCCATCCAATTTGCGTCAGAGACAAATCGAGACTTGAGTATCAAGGGCAGCTATACCATTTCAAAGTTCCTCCATAGAAATCACTGAATGGATTGAGGTATGGTTAAAAGGTGTTGACGTGATGTGGTGATTTCTATCCACCTCGTCCAACTAGGTGTTGCCCTACTGGCTGGTGAATTTGCACATTGGTGCTTGGAAGAATCTTCTAAGATAGACCACATTTTGCTTTAGGTTACACATATCAGCGGCTATTAAACATGGGGTTGAAAATCAGGGGTGTAGAAAAAGAGAGTAGGCAGAAGGATGGAAATCCAACCCAGTATTGTTTGCTACTCGGTAAGAAATATCAGTGCCCAACACCCGTGATGGTCATATGACTTCCAAACAGTGCCCTGTTATTTTTAGCCATCAGAATTGGTCTTCGAAGGTCTTCCACCTTCGATGAGGTACTGAAATCAGGTGACTGCATTTCACTGTTTGCACCCTCTACCGTCCGCTCCCTACCATACTTTAGCCACGCACCCAAGTACTATACCAGTCCCGCCACAACATCTTTTCAAACCACAACTGCAACACGAAACAACCCCACTCGATTCAAAACCACGCAACATCATGCAGCCAACCAACAACTTTATCCGCTCGGCAAAACAACAACCGATAGTCGAACGTCGAAAACTCCTACTATATGCGCTTTTCCGATGCGTACCCGGGGTGTCATCAACCGTGGTCATGCCTTCCAATTCCGCGCTGATCGTAGCGTTCGACCAATTCCACAAGGATCTCGCAGATCTTGATGAACACGACAGAACCCTCCGGGCCGATTTTGACAAGATGGCGAATACAGGAGTCTATCCCTGGAGGATTGGGGCTGGTATGTATGGGAAGCTCAGGACGGAATGGATCTTCCTGTTCTTTCGCATTGCCATTGGCATCCAGATGCAGCACATGGTTGTTCAGGACGATACCGCCGAGGTGATTCTGAGACGCGTCCACCAGTACGCCACGAAGCGAGTCTTCACCACCTGGAACCGATTCTATGACAGGGTCCTCGATACCGCGTACTGGAGAGACTTCGACCCTATCGAAGCCTTTCTTTGCGTTCGGGAGTCTGTCCTTTGGTTTTGGGTGCTGCTTGAGCGGCCGCTCACCGGTCCATGCGGCTATGTATCGCAGCACAAGATGGAAAAGATGCGCCGCGACGCGCTGCAGAAGCACGTTGGCGACATTGGCGATCAGGACTTGGAGAACTCGGTTCGTGGAGGATTTCCTGGGCTTGATGATAATGTCACCATCGGCCAACACAATATGGTGACGGATAACTTGATTAGGATTGCGATTAGGCTTGGTATCGAGAGGGAGGACGTGGAGGAGTGGGTGGAGAAATTGAAGGAGACGAAGGAGTTCAAGGCTAAGTGGAGGCATGAGGCGATTCGGTACGAGAAGGCGGCGAACTATGTTGAGAGCTCAAAGTAGTCTCGAACCATCTTCGTAGTGCACGCCGGATGGTCTTTGGAACTCGGAACCCAATTGTATCATATGGCGTTCTGAAAGGGTATGGGGGTTTTCGGTTCTCCTGAATTGTTGCCGTGGTAGCTAATTGTTGGAAAATTGATTGGATAAAGAAATTCTTCAAAGATCATCTCAACTCGCTATGATGGCTTACATTCTACCCATGGTTCCTGATATAGCATTGTTGTTTGTGATATTGTCTTCCTGCGAGAAGACTACTCAACCTTCCGTTTATCAACATTATCTTAAAACAAGTTCGTCTAACAGATGATGCTACATCATATTTCAAGCTTGTCCTCTAACCAAAAAATTCGGAAACGCTTGTTGGTATTTGCTGTTTATTGCGCAGACAGAATTTTTCAAAGCATAGTGTCGACACAGATCCCAGCGTAAACGTCTAAATGGGCCAAAAAATGAGAGCTGACAACGATCCTGAGTGTGGGTGGAAAAGACGTAATCAAAGAACTGCTGCTAAAAGTACAGTTCACTTCATCTATGTGCCTAGATGGTAATCCGTGATAGTCTTGCTTGTAGGTTCTTGGTCGCTGTCAAGTGCAGCGGGTTTGGGGTAGACAAAATAATAATTTTTGTTGGTAATGGAAACAGGCGCTATTCATACGTCCGGCCAAAGCACCAGTGGCCATCGGGTTTCGTATATTCCTGAGGTATCGACTTCACCAAGGTACTGAGAGTCGCGAGGGTAGTTTTTGCGACTACAACCATTGTGCTTGTTATGTCTATTGTCCCTTTTGCGGCCCATGGTATGAATCGTTTCTTAGGCGAACATATCATTGAAATATGTTGATAGCAGGTGGAGAAGGGGAAAAAGGAGAGTCGATCGGAAGCCTTCAGTTCCCCATCAGCACAAGCATAAGTTTAACGTAAAAGTGACCAATCACGTAGACGGCGTCCTAGCTGGTGTTAAGTATAAAAAGTAATGGAAGATCTACGAATTGATCTGGATAGGGTTGAAAGCACCTCTGACTAACAAATAGAATGACACTTTGTCAGCGATGATTCACCATCGTGATGGAGGAAGGCTGAAGGCGGTCGCATCTGAAGTGTTGGAGCTGAACAGTGTTTCTTTACTGGTATGCGAATCACACGAATTATTTCACTATACAAGATGGACACACATTTCTGCCGTGATCCTCCTGATGGGGATTCGACGGTGTATACAGCTACGTCATAGACGAGATTGTAGCTCTACTCAAAACAATGCAGCTGAGCCTTGCAGTCATGAACAGCATGCACAGGCAAGGCTTCATTGCAACTGCAGGGGTACAGGTGGTGGCTGGGGTGGTGCGTTTTCCCGCTGCGCCTCCATGCTCAGCCTTTCAGCCTTCCTGCCCCGCTTTATTATTCTGCTCCTCCTTTTCCGCCTCCTTTTCCCTCTGCCTTCCCCGCGTCCACATAGCAGAAAACTATTTGTTCGACGTATACTGTCGTCTGGATCGTCGTATTCTTATCTCCCCGTTTTTGATGTACCATGGATCCGCTCTCAATCACCGCAAGTGTCATCACCCTTATCGAGGCTGCTGGAAAAACCGTCCAGTATTTGGAATATGTAAAATCTCGCATGAATCCTTACGCCGAGTTGATCACAATCATGAACACTGTACGTATCATTTGATTATCTAAGCTGCTCACACTGACAAACCATAGGTCACGGATCTACAAGTGACTTTGACCGTAGTGCGCGACGAACAACAAGCGCTTAGCAACATCAAGATACCGGCTGCAAGGCTGGCTTACACGACCCTGCCTGAAACAATCGAGAGACTACAGCAACGCGTGAATCAACTGGTTGAATTCACAAAAACCAACCTGCTGAAGGATGGGAAAGGCCTGCCCCGTCTCGGACTGAGTAAAGGAAAAAGGAAACAGTTGGTTGACATTCAGTGCAATATTTCTGACGCGCACCGCAACTTGCAGTTGGTACTTCTCACCATGAATCTGTCAGTCCCACCTCACATTACGCCAAAGATCAAAAGCTAGAGCTAAACCTAATGATATTGTAGTCGTCGCAGTCAAGACTTAATGTCGACGATCAACGAGACTGTTATTGTACATCGCCAGCAACATACTCAGACTCGTGCAGCTCTAGATCAAATAGTATCTCAAATTATGACGAACAAAGATTCTGGAAGAGATGGTTCGAGCACCGGTCATTGCACGCAGAATGATATCAGTTCTGTTCTGACACAGACAATACACGACGGCGGCGATGCGACTTCAACTCAGCTTCGTATTACAACGACCATGCCTCTGAAAGCATGCGAATGGCTCTGCAACTGTCAATGCCACGTTCGAACCCGAACTCAGACCCCGAAATGGCTTGCAGCAGCTGTCGGAACACTGTTTTACTCCTCTACGAGTACGCCTACGCTGGACGTTCGGCCTTGCAATGTCAAAACGTGCTTTAGATCCCAACCATCATCGTCATCTCGATTCACATATTACTTCCCAACTTGGATGTTCCGCACAGCTGTTGTCTATTCCACTTGGAACAGCCTAGGGGGTCACAATTCTTCTTGGACCGTTAAAATGCCAAGGGAAGTACCAAGAGATGAGCACTGTTGGCAATATATTGCAAGAGGATCTGTGGAGAAAATCAAAGAGCTTCTGCAGTTACGTAGCATGTCACCATACGACATTGATACCAATGGGCGATCTGTTCTACATGTAAGTCGGAGAGAAATGGAACGGAGTATCGTATTAATGACACTCGCATAGTGCTCAGTAATAAATGACAGCCTCGAAATATGCTCTCTACTAGTGGCAATAGGAGCAGACTGGAATTTACAGGATAGATCGGGAAAGTAAGTATCTTCCAGTTACAACATGGTAAAACAGTGACTAAAACATCGACAGATCGCCGTCCGACCTCGCGTGGGAACGAATTCTAACATACGGCAGTTCCAATGCCGATGCAATTGAGTTTCGAGCACTCGTCGGTTCAGAGGACTCGTATGATCTTCGCCTCGGACCACTACATCGTATAATAGCGGGGCATTCTAATGCCAACTTTGAAATGCAGATGCACCTGGAGCCTTCACGAATTGACGATCGCGACTGGGTAGGAATGACGCCTCTGATGTGGGCAGCGAGTCGAGGCAATCATACATATCTCAGTTTACTGCTCTCGCAGGGTGCTCAGATCGACTTGAAGGACTCCGGCGGAGATACCACTCTCCATTATGCAGCAATTTCTAAGAGTTTAGAATGCGCCAGAGCTCTTTTGGATGCTGGTGCCGACCCTCACATCACTAATAATTTCGGTCACACTTCTCTTCATATGGCCGCCCGTGGATGGGGCCCCGAGAACAGCAAGATAATTCAGTTGCTACATAGTCATGGCGCGAGCCTTGAGGCAAGGGAATTCAATGGATGGACCCCATTGTTTATTGCCGCTTTTGATGGATCGTATGAAGCTGTCGCGACACTGGTCGAATGCGGGGCCGATATAAATGCTTCGGATCTTGACGGAGATCCACCTATCCACATGGCATTTTTGGCCGGACACGATGACATCGTTCAATACCTCTGTCAGCATGGAGCAGCATCAACTTGGACTAGAAGAAGTGGCTATAGAACCAATGTTCTTGAAACAGCAGCGTTTCATGCAACGGCAGAGGTGATGGAGGTCCTAAGCGCCTCTGCCATTCCACCCATAGAATGCGATATCGCCTATCTTAAGTATATATTCAACGAATACCCTAATGGGGTTTATAATACGCGTCATTCGAGGGAAGAGGAGGTCGCTGCTTTTAACCGTCTTCTCGCTAAGAAAGCAATTCCATTCAGTAATGGCGAAGGCTGGGATTCAGCCCTCGAGACGGAAGACGAATTGGAAAGTGAGAACAGCGAAGATGAGGATGATCAGGATGATGAAGAGCAGGATGATATTTTCGAGGATGCTACAGAGAATATCTCCTTCCTTGACGAGCGTGGTACTCTTACCCCTCCCTCTGCTGCGGCTGTTTCACAATAGTAATTTCCTGATGATTTCGAGACTTGGGTTTGGGAAAAGAGATTCGACGGCAGTATGGCTGTATGATCCCAGTTGGATGTTTGCGTTGTTGAGAGGTTACAGTAGATAGATGATTCTCTGCCGTCACGATAGTACACAGGCAATTTTGTTGAAATTTTCTTTCCATAATAAATAGATGGCTACAGAATTGTGTTCGTAATGATCAGGTCTCCAAAAGGAAGTGCCCAGGTGGGAGCTACTCGAGCGCCCGAGTGATTTATAGGAGTTGTGTCTTTGCCACTGGCCTTCTTATTCGTTGAGACCCACTTTCAACCCATCTGATTGGTTGATGGAGGTTGATAAGTCCACGTGACTCTTAGATCACTCGTTTGGACTAGTATACTGAGAGCGGGCACGCTAAGGCAGAAATGGAGTAGTCAGAACACCATCTTCTGCTGTTTTTGCTTCTAGATATGTTCTCTCAATGCAGAGTCTTGAATGATCATTTGATACTGCACGTGGAAGTAATACCTCATAATCAACTGGTTCGGTGCGTAGCGGGTCGAGTTTAGTCTCTGTTTAAACTGGGGGCTCCTCGGTATATCACCTGCAAGTACGACTAGACCACAAGATACCCTAAAAGAGATGGGTCCCTCACAACATGAACTAGAATTAACAATGGCCATCCGGTATCTATAACGAGGGACGGATGGGTGGAGGAGGCGACTTGGCATAAACACACGGTCCGTGCACGAGCTCCGAGATGCATCCCGCAATCGCGGTTACGCTTCACGGAGGCCGCAAGGACGCCAACACGCCCTCTACCGCCTCTCCTCGCCCTCCAACGACGTCCATCATGCTCTCCGGTATCCTCATCTTCAACCAAAAGGGCGAAAACCTCATCTTCCGGGCCTTCCGCAACGATTGCCGCCCCCGCCTCGCCGACGTGTTCCGCATCCAAGTTATATCGAACGCCCAAGTGCGCTCTCCCATCCTCACGCTCGGCTCCACGACCTTCAGCCATGTCAAGCACGAGAACATCTACCTTGTCGCCGTCACCAAGAGCAATGCGAACGCCGCGCTGGTGTTCGAGTTCATCTACCGCTTGATTGGGCTGGGAAAGGCGTACTTTGGCAAGTTCGATGAGGAGGCGGTCAAGAACAACTTTGTGCTGGTGTACGAGCTGCTGGATGAGATTTTGGACTTTGGGTACCCGCAAAATACCGAGACGGATACGCTGAAGATGTACATCACGACGGAAGGGGTGAAGTCGGAGAGGGCGATGGTACATCATCTGACCATGGCTGGGAGCAATCGCTAATTGTTTTGATAGGAGGACTCTTCCAAGATCACAATGCAGGCCACTGGCGCCCTCTCGTGGCGAAGAGCCGACATCAAGTACCGCAAAAACGAAGCCTTCGTCGACGTGATCGAGGACGTGAACCTCCTCATGTCCGCCACAGGCACTGTACTGCGAGCCGACGTCAACGGCCAGATCATCATGCGCGCATACCTTTCCGGAACACCGGAGTGCAAGTTCGGCCTCAACGATCGGTTAACGCTGGGTGAAGACAACCTGCAGGGACCGTCAGGCAACAGGGCGGGCGCAAAGGCTACAAGAGCGGCGGCGGGAAGTGTCACGTTGGAGGACTGCCAGTTCCACCAGTGCGTGAAACTGGGCAAATTCGACACGGACAGGATCATCTCATTTATTCCGCCCGACGGAGAGTTTGAGTTGATGCGATACCGCGCGACAGAGAACGTGAACCTGCCGTTCAAGGTGCACGCCATCGTCAACGAGGTCGGAAAGACAAAAGTGGAATACAGCATCGCCATCCGCGCGAACTACGGCTCCAAACTCTTCGCCACAAACGTCGTGGTACGAATACCCACGCCCCTCAATACAGCCCGCATCACGGAGCGAACATCGCAGGGCAAGGCGAAGTACGAGCCCGAGCACAACAACATCATATGGAAGATCCCGCGCTTCACAGGCCAGAGCGAGTTCGTGCTGAGCGCCGAAGCCAGCCTTACCAGCATGACGAATCAAAAGGCATGGTCAAGACCGCCGCTGAACCTGAGTTTCTCGCTGCTCATGTTTACGAGTTCGGGGCTGTTGGTGCGGTACCTGAAGGTTTTTGAGAAGAGCAACTACAGCAGCGTGAAATGGGTACGATACATGACCAGGGCGGGTAATTACGAGATACGGCAAGTACCCTTTCCTCTCTCAAGCAGGAAAGAAAGGGCATACTGACAGCGGCGTAGATTCTAACAAGGTGGGAAATTGGAGCGTTGATAGAGGCAAATTTGCATTGCAGGCGTTTGAAGAGTGCACGATATCCCCATCCCCATCGACTTCGGTCTGCAAAAGGAGCCCTCGGCGACGAGTACGATATGTAGGTAGGATAGTGAATGAAGCGATTTCGATGTTATCGTTGTCCTTGGCGTTTGCCTATTCTTCCCGTTGTACCTTCCTTTCCGTCTCATTGTTCTGCTTCCTCGGCGCCCTCTCCTTCATGCATCGGACGTATGTATCTTGTTCTTCCGACTTCACCTTCATATCGTCGTTGGTCGACAGACTGTTTGCAATGCTGGTTCGAGTACGGCCTTGGGTGCTGGTCGGCACTTGTTCATCTCGCTGTGTGTGTCTCGGAATCAGGCAAGAGCATCACGAGATATGACGCATGACCTTGCGAAGACGGAAAGAGCAACACAGATGAAACGCTTGCGGGGATACAATGCACCACATAAACCCATCGATTCCCTCGTGCGAAGGCGTACGTGGAACGATTTCAGACTTCCCCGACCATTCATCCAGGCCTCTCAACCGCTTGTGCCTCTCAAAGGGATTGTAATGTGACGATACTGCGGCACGGATGGAGCTCTCCGCGAGATGGCTGGAGGTATATGGAACCATTCCAGGCATCGCCTATCGTTCCTCCAAGCCTCCTAACCGCCTCGTATCCCTCGAAGATAGTGCAATATGGCGACACGACAGGAGGGCTCGGCGAGATGGTTGGTTCGTGAAATCGTACCAAAACCGGTCAAACCCCATTGGTATTACCAGCGGCGAACTACCATTGTACAAGAACCCCGTACGCGAGGAGGAATCGTTTCTCCTCGTCTTCGCTCGCTCACCGATTCTCATATCTTCGCCATGGAGCCCGTTACAGCAGTAGGCCTGGTTGCAAACATTATCCAGCTGGTCGAAGTCGGACGAAACATCCTCAACACTGTGAAGGAAGTCAGGCAATCTGCATCTGGCTTGACGAAAGAAGTTGAACACTTCCGCAATCGTGCTAAATTGATATATGAAGGGATCGATAAAATTCCCGAAAACGATACTACCCTGGATAACGACGAGGCCTTCCGCAGATATGTCGTTGATCTTCGCCGTCGAGCCGCTGCTTATGTGGACATGCTCGACGATATCGCGGTGAAGGACCAAAAAAGCCGGCTCCAGCTATGGAAGGTGGCGTTCAAAGCATGGTGGAAGAAGGCTGAGCTGGAGGATTTGTTCCAATCTATCGAAGATGCGAGTAAGGGAGTCACGGTGTACATCATCAACAACCACCTACCTCGCGTGGATTTAACACTCGATAAGCTATGCACGAAAAGCGAGCGGACCGAATCCCGTATGTTACACGAGATGAGAGGGTTGCGGACCATGGTGAGCCAGCTCGATAGGACACGGGAGATCAACAGCAATATATCCCGGGCCATGGAGAAATGGTTCCAGAATCAAAAAACGATCAATACGCAACTGGACTGTCTTCGAGCCCTTTACTTCAAGGAGATCAGCGACCGTGGGGATAAAGTCAAGGAGGCGCACCACGAAACTTTCAAATGGCTTCTCGATGGCGAGAAACTCGACAATGTAAATCATCATCAGCATAGATTTCAACAATGGTTGCAATGTCTTGATGCTGACAAGAACGTGTTCTTGATCTTGGGGAAACCAGGGTCGGGTAAGAGCACGTTGATGAGATTCCTGGTCCAACACAAGGACCTGCAGCAAAACGCCAGCAACTGGATAGGCACCCGGGAGGTTTTGTTGGTCTGCCACTTCTTCTGGAAACCGGGAACGTACCTGCAGCGCTCTTTGAAGGGGCTTCTGCGATCAATACTTTACCAGATACTGAAAGCGCGTCCTGATTTGATCGATCTGGTGTTTACTGACGAGGAGTGGAAAATTGTTGGTGACAAGTACAAATTCACGCTGTCAACCATGATCCAGGCTCTGGGTAAACTTGTCAGTCTATTTGAAGAACGCGACCTGCGGATACTTCTATTCATCGATGGATTGGACGAGTTCAACGACTACGACGACCGTACTAAGGAGACCCTGGATCGGCGCGAACTACTCAGCATCCTGAAAACCTTCCACCCTTCTCCATCAGTGAAGCTATGTGTTTCCAGTCGGCCATTGAAGCTGTTCGAAAAGGAGTTTGGATATGACAGCAGCCGTACGCTTGCTTTACACGAGCTGACCAAGAATGATATCAAGAAATACATAGATGGGCTCCTTGTTAGCAACCCTGATTTCCAGAGATTGGACATCG
This sequence comes from Corynespora olivacea, assembly GCA_019202945.1. Lineage (NCBI taxonomy): Eukaryota > Fungi > Ascomycota > Dothideomycetes > Pleosporales > Corynesporascaceae > Corynespora > Corynespora olivacea. The sequence continues at coordinate 33,056 of JAGQEM010000267.1, forward strand.
GTGACGGAGGCCGCTTGTTGTTGGTACAGGAGCTTCGAAGGGCTGCTAAAGGCGTATTCCTGTGGGTTCACCTCGCCACGCACGTCCTGCTGGATGGCATCGATCAAAACGACAGACTCGAGCAACTACAGAAAAAACTAAAGGATCTTCCACCCGAGTTGAAAGATCTTTACGACCATATCTGGTCCTCCATCGCACCTGCGTCCCGCCAAGAAGTTGCGCGAGCGTTACTCGTTGCTGCGGGCGAGCGTCCGCATGAATTTTCAACACTTGCAATGAATCTTTGCTTCGATGACTACGAACGCGCGCATGTTGAATCACTCAAAACCGTCGACTTAAGGAAGTGGCGCAAAGATCTAGAGCGGACGAAAGATCGATTACTTGCCAGCTCCAAAGGCCTCCTAGAGATTGGGAGCTTGGACTTACCAGCCGCTAGAGAAGTTACTGGATCTCTCAATGAAGGTCTCCGGCTATGTTGTTCTCCTAATGTGGGGTTTTCCCACCGAAGCCTGGTTGAGTTCGTCAACTCCGACAGCATCCAACAAGAACTATCTCACGCGGCCCAGCTTCCATCGACGCTCGAACATCTGAAGCTTCGAGCATGTGTCGCCGTCTACCACGTTGCGTTCTATCTTCAAGGCCAATTTGGAGGAAGTGAATTCTTTTCTCATATGTGTAAAAAGGCTAATCCGTCCTTTCTGATGACTGCTTGTGGTATCGAGGAGAAAATCGCACCGTTCTTCGACTCTTGTGCAAGAATTGCAAGAATTGCACGTGCTTCCGACCAAGATTCCGCATCATTGTACTGGGATATTCTTTACAACTTCATGACAAAGCCATACAAGGACACCAAAATCACGCCTCTGCATATCTTTCGCCGTGGAAATATTCCCAACTTGGATCTTAGAGTTGTGTTTGCGGTGGAAGTCGGTTGCGGACAGTTACTTCGAAGATATCTAGAAAGAGAGCCAAGGATATGCGAAACTCCCATCCCTTCAAGTGAGCTCTACTACGCGTTCCAGAGAAAGCACCAGGATACCATCGACATCCTTCTCGAATATGGTTCGAACCCTAATGAGGCGGTACCATCATGCAACCCAATGGACACGTGGTGGAGTGTGATCCTACAATGCGCACTGGCTTCTCAGAGGGATGATTGGATTCTCGGAGCTGTAGCATCCTTGGTGCGCCGGGGAGCCGATATCACCATAGAGGTTATTTTCTACATTAATTTCCTCTCACGAGACTCACGTAAGAAGCATTTCATGCTCCTACCAACTATCTACCACGAAACAGACGCCCTTGCTTGCTTTGAGCCCATCACTTTTACGGCTGCGGATATCATTCGTTATTTGTTGGGGGACAAGATACATCTTCTCGAGAGATATCTACCTCCAAAGACCGATGATCGAGAGACGCCGGAGCAGGCGATTGCGAGATGGACTGAGCAGGGATTCGAAAAGATTACTCATATCTGCTAATGACAGAAAGGAAGGCATACAATACAAATCAGATCTTCTTGACGCAGAGGCTGGTGACAGAGTTGAGAGCCTCTGTTGAAGACTACTTCAAACCTCTGTGCGGACCTCCACATCATCTCTCCAAAGCATGTAGTCCAACACATCTCGATAAATGCACTGTAGGCGTTTTCAACCACTGGAGATTCAAGGTCTTCTCCAACAGCATGGGATTTGAGGAGAAGGCTATCTTCCGGAATGTTTTCTCTTTTTTCTTTGGTGGGGGACGGAGTCGGCGGTACGTATTTTCTATTTGAGGAGCGGTCAGCCGTGATGATGGCATTATTGGTGATAATACATCTATTGTAACTATCAATAATACTGCTTTTCTGGGAGAATTTGTACTGTTAAAGAGTGTTGTATCACCTCGTATCTGCTAAAGCGTGGCGAGGAGTCTTTCATGACCTGATATGACACTGAAGTTGCAAGTAACGTGGCTACTTTGGTAACTGGTCGGTATGGTTGTGAATATTATGAGTGGAAGGTAGTAGAGATCATCATTATCAAGGGAATATTGTATTTGGCCAAGCGAGATGGCCGAGTAAACGAGTGGCCTTGGTCCATGTTGTAGAACTAAAAGGCTGCAGCGGTGGCAATAGAACCTGATGTCCGATAAGCCATGAATTGATGCGTGGCTGGGTCATTGAGCTTGGCAAAGAGGTACTCCGGTCAAGTCGATTGCATAGTCACGACGAGTGCAGGGAAAGTCGTGCTAAGGATTAGACGGTCTACCTAGCCTAGCGAAAAATGACTAAACATGAAGATGGTATATTATACTGACACGAAAGTTATAAAAAGGCGCAAAGAAATAACATCATACTAGTCTCAGAGCCATTTACACCCTCCCTTCGTCGTCACGATGCTCAATTTCGATCGCTCCAGCCAGCATTCTCATCTGCTCTACCGCAGTCCCACGTTCCAAAAGATCATCAACATCGAGGCTGACTCCCGACTCTCGACTATAGATGCTCGCCAAGTGCACAGCTGCCATTGTATCCCCTCGTAAATCCCAGAAGTAAGCTGACTCGTTCAAGGAGGGATTCTCGATTCCGAAGACCTCTTGCCACGCTCTTTGCACAACACCCTCCGCCGTGACGAGGGCTTCCTTGGCATATGACTGCATCTGGGTGGCGGTATTACTCTCTCGGTTGATCCGTTCGTTCTCGACAAGGGGGAATTCGAAAGAAAACATCGTACAAGGCGACGTGGAAACCCGCTCATCCGGACAAGTCGTCACAACTTCAATATTCCGACACATCAAATCCAAGATAGAACCAGCCACATCCGCACTCATAACAGTATCCGAGAAAGTCAGGTCGATGGAAAAGTCATGCACAGTTCCCGGTACCGGCGCCGTCCATATCCAGATATCAGCCACGTCGTGAGGCGGACTATACCCCGTCATGCCCGCGCTCTGCGCAGCGAGGTCCTCCTTCTCGCCGAAGAAATTGCCGATGTTGGTGTGTTGGAGGATAGAGCTGAATCGGGTCCAGGCAGGCCAGTCGGTGCATTCGCGGACGATGCGGTGCATGCCGAAGGACTCGTGCGGCATGCTTGCGAGATGCTGGTCTTGTACGAAGCGCAGGAGATCGAGATTCGTCATGGGGGAGGAGAAGGGTACGCGTACGGGGATGACGTTCATGCAGGGTCCGACGATGGACTCGACGTTTGGGATTGCGCCGTTTCGACCGGACGTGATTTGACCGAACGTGATGTCTGGGTGGGGAGAAAGTTGGGAGAGCGTCAGTGCCCAGGCGGCTTTCGCGATGCTGGCGAAGGTTGTGCCCTCGGTTGTTGATGGCGAGGCTGAGACGATGCGGCTTGACATGTTGTTCATTGGGTTTCTGTACGGTGGTGTGCGGTGTTCGACGACGTTGGTCATTCGAGATCCGCGCAATAAATCCTTCCAGAAGGTCGTGGCTTCGTCAACATTCTGGGTTGTGAGTGCGTGTATGTATTCCGTGAAAGGGGCGGAGCTGGACAGATCTTCGCCGGCATATGCTCGCTTGATGTCATGTAGAATGTTGCCTACGCTCATGCCGTCGTACTGTGCGTGGTTGGTTGGTTGGTATTAATTTACGTCCTATAGAGTTGGCCGAAGGCCTTCCTGCTACAAAAAGCCTCCCATGGGGCATGAA
>JAGQEM010000268.1:0-36675 GCA_019202945.1 Corynespora olivacea
TCGCCGTCTTGGTCTATCTGGTCGGTGGCTGCGTCTATCAGCGGACGGTGATGCATCAGCGGATTAACATCAGTCGTCTTCTCGCCTCTCGACATACTATAAAGTCTCTCAACAACCCATCTAAAAAATGATCAAACCATTCACACAGACACTACCGAACTCAACAACACTGAGCTATACGATTGGCAGGCCCTTTCGAACAGAATCTCAGTAGTTCTCGGCGACATTTACAAAATCTTGTACAATTCCCAACCTGAAAGATGATCGAAAATTCCATTCAACCCCGCTACAAGTTTGTCAAAGATCTTGGAGCCTTGAATGTCGGTGAAAATAACGTCGGCGTGTACATCATGGAAGACACCTGGGACGGCGGCCTCGTCATCGAAAAGCACCTCATCTGTATAGACGTGACAGAGGGTAGGGCTCAGCGTGAAATACATGTTCTATACAAGCTTGCTGGGCATCCAAACGTACTGAATCTAGTGCAGTACGAGATCCTGGATAGCCCTGATCTCTTGGTACATGAGGGAACAATTTGGACAGAGTACTGCGACCAAGGCAGTCTGCATGATATCATAAAACGTTCTGCCGATGAAAACAAGATTACAAGCGAGCCTTTCCTGTGGCATGTCTTCAAAAGTCTCGTGGAAGCTCTTCGGTTTCTTCAATTCGGACCTGCATACAATGATAGGGAGGCTCCAAAATGGGACCCCTGCTATCATCGCGACCTGACACCTTCGAATGTCTTTCTTGCCTCGGCGGCAGAAGGCGGGGCCTTCCCACGTGTCGTGCTTGGGGACTTTGGTTGCAGCACCAGTCTCTTCCTCGAGAACAGCAAGGCCGCCATCCTCGCACGAAACCCCAAGGCGAACATTTCAATGCCCTTCCAGGTATCTTGCCAGAATTCGGACTTCATGCCTCCTGAAACTCCTCACTTTGGTGGCTTCTCAGACGTCTATCAAGTCGGTGTGGTTTTGTACTGTTTGATGTTCAACGAGTGCGAACCTCAGACTCAGGATATGATTACGCGAGTCAGGAAGGGTAACCATTTCTCTGAAGGGCTGAGACAGCTTGTTGAGTCATGCTTAGTGAAGGATCCCATGAAGAGAATCACAGTCATGCAGTTGGTGGATCAGATTATGCAGTTTTCTGGCACATGCTAAGGTGGTTCCACGTCCGAAGATGATTCCATGTGGGATAATAATCTCCAAAGGATGAAACCGTTGGGTGTCGTTCTCTGTTGGATAAATTGCAAACCGTTCCAATTGTAAACATGTGGGGATCCAAACCGAGCAAAATGTGAACACAATTCAACACTATAATGGTAATAATGATAATAATAATGCTATAACAACATTCATTGCCATCGACTGAACTGGTGTCCCCCTCATAGCCTAAGTAACAGGCAACCGTTCCGTCATCTCCAATGAGCCCATGGATCTTGATATAACCTGGGGTTACAGTACGCATGCTATTGGCCCACACGGCGGGGTTTGCATACGAGTTTCTGGACGCGAGGGCGGCCGGGATTGATCACATTGCTGGGGATGAGACGTGCATCTTGAACAGCCGAATGGCGAATCAGCCAAGGACTGTGGGAGTATGGAGTAGGTTCCCTTCATTCTCATAAGAACTGAATTACTACTCGTGAGCTAATAGCTATACAGATCAACGTCGATTGGACTGGAATCATACTTGAACGCGTCACCGGCGAAAAACTCAACGACTACTTCCAAACTCACATCTTCGAGGCCCTGGGTATCACCTCAGCCACTATATTCCCTTCTAAGGAAATGCAAGCCAACTTTGCCATCCAACACCAACGCGATTCTAATTATGAGTCGAGGATTGGATTTGTTCGAATCCGGTATAACATGAATCTTGCCCTCTTTCTGACCAGAAACTCCTATCCAGCCTGGCGTTGGATCTCTCTGATGGACACCTTTGAGGTATATATATATATAACGGCCATAAAAGCCTGCATATTCATGTCACAACCAGCGAGCCTCTTGAAGTTTGTTGTTCCTCACTAGCGACGTGAACCGACGACGATGCTTTCCTCTGCGTACTAGTCGGCGGCTGCTGTAGAATGCCGTCGACCTTCGATAGATACGAGTGGGGAGACATAATCGACATGCTGAGATAGTATCGTCTGGAACACATGAGCCGTATCAGAAACGCATAGAAAAAAAAGGGAGTCATCAAACCCTTTCCCTCGTCGACCGGACGGCCGACGAGATAATCCCACCCTCCCAGGCTTTATTTCCATCCGTGGACGAGCAGCCTTGACTCGGGCGAGAATGCATATCCCGGTCACAACGCCGACTACGGCCCGACACCACCAGCCGCGCCCATCGTCACTGGTTCCAGCAAGATAGAGATCGCAGACAGGACACACAAACACGCCAGAAAGTTCACACAAAGGCCCCAGTCCTTTCAACGAGCGTACTCGATGAGTAGGAGCTGGAATTTCCCGGCCCCGTTTCTGCATGCCGGCGTGCGATCCCAGCCGCGATGTATCAAGCCACGAGTCCAGTGAGTGGGGGAGCCGGTGAACGTCGGGCAGGCAGGTGGCGCTGCGTGAGGAGGCATCGCAAACCCGCAGCGGGGGTAGGACGTCGGTAACGGATGAGGTGCGCTGTTGGGTATCGCGGTAGACGATGGTTGTTGATGTAGGAGATGAGTTGTGGTGGTAGGAGATGAGTTGTGGTGGTGGGCGATGATGTCGGGAGGCGAAGAGGGTGCGGGCGCACGCCCTAATTTACATGGTTGCCTAGTGGTAAAGTCACGTGAAATGCTCGGGCCTCTGCGCCTCACACTCCTTCACTCGTCACGGTTCACGGTTCACGGTTCACGATTCGCAATTCCCTACCAAATAGTAACCACCATGTCTGCTTCCGACAACACCACCAGTCGCCTTACTGCTGGCAAGAAAACCGTTCGCACGCAAGCAATTGCGCGCTGGCGGAACAATAAGATGTCGCTCTCAACTTCCTGCTGTATTACCGTCGATGCTCCGCGCACGTGCCTATTCAGACTTCAAATCCACCTTACACCGCAATCCGATGACTCTCGTACCCTGTTTATCTATATCTGGCCCGAAGGTATCCATACCCTCGAGTTTGTACCTTCAACAGCTTCAACCGATCATGGACTACGCTTCCGCCTTCAGCACCCCGTCTTTGTCGTCGGCCCGAGGGACTTTACCAACTTGATAAAAACTCCGACGGTCCAAGAAGCACTACGCAAGGTCCGCGCGTTTTGCAACACGATGGACTTCACCCTCTATATGCAAAGAAGCAAGGCGTCCCATGACCAGCTGCAAGCACTATGCCTGGCTGTATCTCGCTCCTCGCTGAGCACCTCGACCAGCGACGCCTATCCACAGGTGCTGTGTAGCTTATACAATGGCAAGGGTGGAGTATTGATACCCAATCGCTTTTTGCCCTCTGATGCGGAGCTGCCGTTGTACCATGACACTGCACAATCCTCAGAGCAGCCCGCCCAGCAACAGGCTGATTCTGCTCCGTGCCATAGCGCTGCACAAGCGTCAAACCAGAAGCGGCCTATGGGCCCGGTCTCTGGGCCTGCCAACATGCAGCAAGAAGGTGATTGCAGTGAAATCGGATCCGGCGACACAGAACTACCGTCCTATAACGACATTGTCCAGCCTCCAAATCGGAAGCGGCCCAGGACGTCGGCCCCTGAGCCAAAAGGTGGTCAGGAGTCTGATTTGTTACAGTACATCAGCCTGCACCTAGACCAACAGGTAGAAAAGGTCGACAAGCTATGCCAGGCTTTCTACGGCCTACATCAAAGCGTCAGCGGCCTGCAGAAGCGCTTAGACGAGTGCTTTGCAGCGCTGGAATCTGAGCACCACGCTTCGGATAAGGAACGCGCAGAACAGATTGAAGCGGTCCGCTACGACCTGGAAAAGGATATTGGAGACGTGCGCGACACTGCGGACGAGCAGATTGAAGAGGGTTTGCTTAGTGTCAAGGCCGACTTGGAGGTATTTGCCACAGATGAGGTGTTGAACATGGAACAGAGTGTGGAGAATAAGTTGCGGGTATACATCGATGCAAAAGTTGCGCCCCGAGTAAGGCAGGGCGTGCTGGACGAAATCAGTGATCGGATTGCTGAGGCACTTAAACCTCCAACGCATGGCGCTCCGAAGCAATAGACTCATGTTTGGCATATTGAGTTTTTGGATTTTAGGCCATGTACAAGGGTTGGATATGAGTACAACGGCTATTTTTGTATGTTAAAACGCCAGAAATAGCAGGCATGATACATGTGACGTATAAAAAGTCTGTTGCAAAAGTCTATACCGATAGTGCCTGGCTCTGCCTCTTGCAAACCGAGTCGTATTGCTTGGACTTCTTAGGCCTTGTGGTTCAGTGTCCTGAATAATTACGTATAATGGATAGCGAAGCGTCCAACTCGTCCGCTCCAAAAGAAGAATTTGCTATTGCTTAGGACGAAAGTTGCCACGAATAGGCTGCAAGGGTGCGCGGGGCTTGACTTCCGAATCCTGTCAATAGGCTCGCTCTTCGGCATCCCGAGCAAAATGTTGCAGTTCATAGTATAACTGTAGCTTCTGCTGTTCGTGAACCCGCTTGGCTGAGTATTCTCGTACGTAGCAGCGTTCGGTGAACTGCTCTATGGTCATGTACGGATCGATCGAGACAGCGTTCATCAGAGTGGGGTCGAGGTCGCGCCAGATCTTTGCAATGATCCTGTAATCGTTCACGCCGTATTCGAGTCCTGCTTCTTGCAGCAAGGTCTGCTTTTTGGTGATGTACTCACGAAGAGGAAGAGAAGGTCGGTTAAAAGAGTGTTTGCAGCGAGACGCCTCTTCTTCAGCTTCAAATGGGTTACGGCAGAAGCGGAAGCGCAGTTGGTGGATCCAATTATCGACGTGGCGACTCATTTTGCTGTGACAACGCTCGGATAACGACGCGTACCAGTCCGCGGCGGTACCTCTCATGCACAACGGTAGAACTTCCAGGACACTGTCCTCTCCGTATTCGTTTACTCGCTGTACGATGCGTCGAATGTATAGCTGAACGCTCCCGTTACCGTCAAAGGTGCCCATTTCCTCTATATTGAGTTGGCGAGAATTTGTCCGAGAAGATGACAAGTTGTCAGCGAAACGCCGGTGTCCAGACTCGTGTCGTTCTCCTTCGGGATCGCGGTTATAGGGCGGTCGGCGTCCGTCACGAGAGAAATAGTTTTCGTTAGAGGATGATGACGAGGAAAGGTCCGATCTACGATGTTGGTGTTTGCGAGCATGGCGTTCAGTAGCACCTGCCATGCTCTCGAATTGCGAAGGGGGCTGATATCGTCCAGACCGACCTGAGCGATGGTCTTGACTGTTGCGCTGGTTTTGACCGGCCTCTGGTGGAGGGACTTGACGACGGATGCTCTCTGTAACTGTGCGTTCGCGAGTCCGACGGTCATTCGGGGGATCGATATGAGAGTTTTCATCACAGTCAGGTTCTTCAAGCGCGGGTCCGTTGTTGAATCGAGCCCGGAAATCGACAAACTGCTCATGAGTAATTGGTGTACTCGCTTGGAGGTAGTCCAGAGCCTCCAGTCGTTTCTGTTCTCGGTCTTGTCTCGTCATGAGCTTCTTGATGGTCTCGGCGCAGATCAACTCTTTCGCGGGAACGTCTTCGTCAGGTGCGTTCAAGAGCGGCATACCATCCTTCGATGGGTCTGCATTTCCAGCAGCAGCATAGCATCCCGACAATACTTATTGCGTGTGTAACGTTCGTCGTTCGCGAAGACGCCTGCTTGGCCAGCGGTCCTTGATTCCGCCATGACGGGAGGTATGTGTAGACGTGGTGATGCAAAGAGTTTGGTAGGAACGAAAGAGGGGGCAGGACAGTCGGGTGTTCAGGAACGGGTGGTGATGATTCGGATGATGAAAAGGGTGGGGGAACAGAGGGTCGGATCAACAAGTCAGAGCGTGGTATGCGTGAAAAGGAGGGCTTAGACCATTCGATGGAGAGAGGAATGTTGATGAGAGGCACAGCGAAAGGTGATGGTGGTAACTGTTCAAACTGGGCTGGGGCTGTTCCTGCCGGAATATTCTCCGATGGTACTGGTTGACTGGTAGGTGCGAGTGGACCAGAGACCGTCGCTTCCGTACTATGTATGTACGGTTTGGGGTACGACTTCCAGTAGCAGTGGCTTTGCTTATTATTATTTACGATTGACTGGCGCCTTCCGAGTAGAATTCGACTTTCCAAAACGGGTTCTCCGTCGCGGTGATGCAGGATTCCAGTGCTGTACCAGGGGTAACTAGACAGAGGTGAATCTCATCAATAGAACACGGGTAGGGGATTGGAAGTGAAAGGTTCATAAAATCAACTTCCCGACTCAGTAGGATTGCACAGCTACCAGATGCAATGGCCGGAGGCTCAAAGTCGCGAGAACGAGCAAAACATACGAAGTACAGGTATAACACAAGTGGTGAATGAGAACTAAGGAGCTAGCGCAACCAATCGCGGGTCTTTGGCATTTCACGAGGATCTGCTGGACCGAGGTCCTAGATTTACAGAAAGCAAGCCTACATACTCCCCAATACGCTCAATTTGGTTAAAGGGACATATTATGTCTTGCAGCGGAGTATTGCGCAACACGCAAGGACTGAGCTAGGCCGCTTTGGTATTAGATCAAAGGCTGGTCCACGGGTTCCTCCACCGAAACTTAATACGACCCGTCTTGCGCCTGCATCTTCTTCCTTTTCATCTTCCGCATCTTTGGTTGCTACGATAACCCTGCAGTCTACTATGTATATCAGAAAGCAGCAATGAGACAGCCCTCGCTTATCCACACCCTTCCACTCTTCTTTCACCCTTCTCTCGACGACGCTGGACGCGCTCTAGCATCTCGAACACCGGTGCAACCCACCAAGTTGCGATCGGGTGTTCATGTGTTGTTCGAACCTGGCCTGAACTGGACCGGCTTCAGCTCACATGGCGGTCGCACGACCGCACGAACATGCAAAAACGTTGCAACCTCACATGAAATGCTCCAATTTGTATCACTCGAACAATTACGGCTTAGCGACGAAGAGCAGGGCAGCCTGCGAGCTCACCCTTCAACACGGGGTTTTGACGGTTGATCAGTCAGCCTACTCTCATGCACATCGAGATGAAACCTCGCGGCCCGAACCAACATCGACAATCATGAGTCCAAAGGGGTCGCCCTGCTGTAAGCTTACTATTTACATCGAACTTTAACTTTGGCTATCGTTCGTCCGTTGGCTTCCGCTTTTACTAGACTGTTCTCTCTGACGCTGTCATCTTCTCGATGGCAGATGGACGGCTGCAGTCCAGACTCCTAGCCCGTCGTTGATGCCCCACCTGGGACGTTTCGAACCAGCCGTCAACAGCAGCATGCAACCTCGGGGCTTACGGAAACCAAGAGTGCTGAACGCCGGAGAATTCATATCGAATTCATTAGCGTTTGGCAGTTGGTGCGATGGTCGACACAGGGGTGTAAGATGCCACCGTTGCTCGCCGGCACGGCGCGAAGAAGCGGAACCTCCACCGTCACCGAATAGCACCGCTTGTTCCGGTCGTACAAGATATGGTGGCCTCTCTCTACAATTTGTCATCTTCACTGCAGGTTGCGATAGGTTCCTTGGGAGGTTCACGGTCACGAATAGGACCCTTTATAGCCCCGGCCCAATCTGGCCCGGAGATATCAGGTGCAAGCTAAATCAGGAGCAACCCCCGGCTCGATGTGCATGTAATAATGGAGCAAGAGCCAGTCCTTCTTTTAGCCCCGCCGATCAATCTAATTACCTCGAGAACCCATCAGTCTCAACATCGCGCGGTGGATGCACCCCGCCTCTCCGTTATTCACCCTCCACGTCGACTGTGCACCCCACCGCTAGACGGCCTTCAACAAGACTCAACCTCAGCTTGTTTATCAATCCATCATCAAGCGCCTCGTCCACTTCGTTTCTCGACCGCGATGTGAAGCGTCGCTAGTTGTTCTGCCTCACGAGCGCCGCCTCCATCATTCCCACTAAATTCTCGAGGTCGCGAGTTGTGAGCAATGTCGGCCTTCACACCTGCAGAGCTGGCATACATGGAAGCGCATAGGGATGAATCCAGAGTACACGAGATTCGCTGGGTCTACAGCGTTCCTATCGTTTGCGCGGCCATTAGCACTTCGTTGCGCCTTTGGGCGAAAAGGGCTGGTCGCAACGGTGTAACGTTAGACGACTGGCTGATTGTATTCGCAACGGTATGCGCCTTACCTCGACCTCACCAACTGCACCTAACAAGCTATGTAGCTATGTGTCATCGGAATATGCGCAAGCGGGCTTGCATATGGTATGAACAGTCCATTGTACGAATTACGAGGCATACACTAACTTCGGACTTCCAGGTCCACCCTATGGGATGGGCCGACACGTCATTACGGTCGACGCTCATGACCAAATGATGGTGCGCAAGGGCGACTACGTCTTCAGTCATTTCTACGATATTGCACTTGTCACGGTCAAGCTTGGAATTCTCGCCTTCTATTACCGCATCTTCGTCATCCCTCTATTTCGGAAAATCGTGCTTGCGACAGCACTCTTTGTCATTGCATGGGGTATTGGGATCACTGTTACATTGGCCCTTGCATGCCGCCCTATTGAAGCATTCTGGGACGCTACCGTGAAGGGAAACTGTCTCAACCTCGTCAACTTCACATATGTGAGTGGCTGAACTGAATCTTGTATAACCAACTTGCTGATGTTATTCTTAGTTCACGAATATCACCAATCTGATCACCGACGTCTGGATCTTCCTCATGCCTGTGCCAGTTATATGGCACCTGCAACTTCAGACGAAGAAGAAGCTCCTTCTTTGCTTCATCTTCTCGATTGGTCTTGCGTACGTGCAGCCTAACAACTCACTCCCCGAATAGTGACGTATAGCGTCTATGCTGACAATGCTCGTACAGAACATGTATCGTCTCGTCCATTCGCCTCACCGTCGTCCTCGGCCACGGCTACCCCGACTTCACCTGGTCTTATGTCCCACTTGGCGCCTACTCCGCATTCGAGCCTTTGGGAGGTATTCTTTGTACGAATCTGCCAATCATTTGGCATATGTGGCGGAAACGCCAATCTATCATCCCCGGCTCCTCATTGCTCGGGTTCCACCCGTCCGCCACCGCAATACCGGGTTCCGGCGAATCGCGACGAAGCCGCATCGTGCGCTCCCTCGGTCTCAGCAACGCCGACCGGAGTCATGGAGATAGCCAGTCGCGGACTATAATCGGAGATGAAGAGGCAGGTTGGACTCCAGGAATGCATGAGCAGCAAACGAACCCGGAGCGTGCACAATACTTCGGCAAGGTGGAAAGGGTACATACGGAGTCAGAAGATATAGCAAGTGAGGGGTCTGCTTCTGCTGCGCCTCTGAGGGAAATCAAGAGTGGCGAGCGTGTAAAAGGCTTGGAAGGCATGAGGAAGAACGTGTGGGAAGTTAGGAGGAAAAAATGATTGATCTACGACACTTTTTCTTCACATTTCGACTTGATGATATACTCGGTTACTTTTTCGATTAGCACCACGGAGAGGCATTTTAGGGTTATGGCGTTACTTGAGGGGCATCAGCGGTGTCTTTCGGCGGCTTCGGCTACGTTCTCGAGGATTGACGGGTGCTGATTGGATTGTATCTTGGAGTCTAACGATTACACGTTACAGATGGCTGTTATTACGATGGGATGCGTTTCTAGTTTCACTGTATCTCTCGCTTTAGCTATGCATGTATCAATAGGTATCGCCGCATTTCGCATGCTTCCCAACGAACGAGACTCAAGCCAACATTGAACGATGCGCATTTTCCCAACTTGAGGCTTCTAAACAATCTACCTATTCAATGAAAAGATCCGACCTTGTGACGCCATGAGGTTTGAATCACATGTTTCTGCAACCCCGCTTCTATCCCGTCATTATTGCCCAACCGCACCTCGAGACATCTCCCCATAACAAACAACGCTGGGAAATCCCAGGTATTTGCCTCACGCTCCCCTCTTATCAAAGGTCCTTTCAGCACTGTTTTTAGCGAACTATGCCATATACGCGCCATCTTCAGCCTACGATTGCACGAATTACATCGAGAAGCGACGGCCAAGTATGGTAAGTATGAGCACCCCATACGTACAGCCTGTTAAAGTCCAGCTGCAATCCACCGAATACTGAAAATATTAATCGTCATGCCAGATAGCATTGCAAGAATCGAGCCGAACGATCTTGTGACTAACTCCCCCGATCTTCTCTGTCACATGAGCGTCGTCCGATCCCCCTATACTCGCACACCCCCACAACGCCATCTACACCTATAGATCTCGCAATGAAGATCCAGTATTTCACTCTCGACGTCACAAGCCACATCGGCTTCGGCAAGACCTTTGATGACCTTGCCGCCGACGACGATATAAATGGATACATCGCTGCTTTTGAGTAGAGTATGATGGTAATGATGTTTGTCTGCGCGACAGGCTCAACGCTAATTGTTCAATGACCCCCAATTGTGCGCCTCTCCTCGGACCCTCTGAAAAGGACAGATCGAGCCATGGGAAAATGATACGGACGACTCGGCGCCTTATCAGCAAAAGAATGGATGCGCAGAACAGTGGGCGGGAGAAGGGGAGTGATATGCTGGCGAGCTCTGTACAACGAGGAATGACAAAGGAAGAGATTCTCACAGTCGTACTTGCAGATTTTACAATCTGTGATTCGAGAAGGTCAGCTGTCGTCCCCCTAGTCCTAATCTACTTTGACTAACCTTCCTCACACAGGCCTACGTCCCCATCCTCCCATTACGGATAACACCCCCAACATCATACCTAAAGGCGGTGACCCGCTTGAGAAGGGAGTATTTGATATTGGAAATGCGTCTCTCTTCGTCTGAAGAAATCGACCAGAAAGATGCGAAATTATCGCCTTCGTGTCCAGCGAGCTGGGATCAGGCTGGATTATCTATTGCCATTTTGGTATACTGTGTGTTGTAGTACTTCCCGCCAACACCATCGTTCTCTCCTCTCGCTTGTATGACATGCTTGTGTGACATCTCACATTCACCCGTAAACACATGCTAAACATAGCCGTGCAAGATACCATTCGTGGTGGCAATATCCGCGGATAATATCGCGCAGGACATTGCTCAAGACAACATAGTGACCAAGGCGGCAAGGTACGTCAGCGGTTAGAATCTGACTGGCGTCCCTCACGGTAACAAAATTCCAGGATTCAGGCCTCCCGCATCTTTTACGAAACACCTACAAAGTAGATATCTACAGTGTCTATTGATTCGTCCAGAAGGTAGCGTTTTATGTGCTCGTTATTGCCCGAGATCACCCACGAAGGACAAGGAAGGCGTACTGGGGACCAGGGTAGGCGAAACGGGAATACTGTGATTGGTGGGCTGTTTCGCTGTTGTGGTTAAGGACTTGGGGCGGCGATATAGCTGGATAGGGAAGGACGTTTAGCACCGTGTCGGTCGAGTGTGAAAGTGAGTACGAGAGCGAGAAGGAAGACGAGGCCGAAATAAAATCCCCAAATCACATCATTAACATCTTTTATTTGAATGAAGACAAGGGGAGCTTCAAGTCCAGAAAAAAGAGTCTAGTACGGCACCTTCGCCGCATTCTCCAACCACCACTCACACCTCTCTCCCCTTCCACCTTCCCACGCATTCGCATCTGCAACCTTGAATTGGTTCACAACCCCCGGATCCTGATAAATATAATACTTCAAGTAGTCCGTGACATTCAGCAATGTGGCCACTCCACCCGTCGTATTCAAATTCAACAGTTTCGGCTCCGCCGCACTCCAAACTGGCCACTCAATCATCCCATCCTCGCCAACTGGTACAACAGCATCTTCGCTTCCAGCCTTTGCGTCTGCAACCGTAATAGTGGGATCGTCGTTGATGATGAAGTTTCCCCAGATCTTGCGGTATGCGTGCTTGAAAGATTGACCGGGCATGCGGCTCCCGGACCAGAGGGCTTGGAGATCGAAACCGTGGTATGCTGGAGGTGTGCTGAATTGGTACTTCCAGGCTTGTGGGAATGCGGAAGCGAGCCAGTAGCTGGGACAGTCGAAAGCGTATTCGGCGAAGACATTGAAGACGCGTTGTTGTTGACCGGTGCCGAAGGCGGACTGGTTGACTGCTGTGTATGTGGACGTGCCGTCTGTTTGGAAGAGAGGCGCCGATGGATTCACGTCTTGGTCATCACCGTCGAAGGAGTATTGGTCCTCCAATGCATCTTTGTCAGCCTGAGAAAAATTGGGGAAAGTGACGTTGACATAGTCTCTAAAATCTTCGAGAGTCTTCGTATATGGCGGACTGAGCGGAATGCCCTCGTTAGCTAGATTAGCAGAGAGGATGCGCTTGCCTGACAGGGCCTTTGACAGGAGTTGCTGAGATGGCCGTTGCTGGACGAATTCGCCGTCAGTGACTGGTACGAAGGCGAAGGTACCGAAAGGACCGGCTTCTGAGACTTTGGCGCTGGCGTTTTGTAGAACCGTAGTGTCGGATTCTCGAAGGCATTGGAGAGTGTTTGTAGAGTTGAGGCATCCTGCGGCAGTGGCAAAGTCGTTATATGTGGTACTTGGGACGGGATCGTCATACTCGTGCTGGTAAGGGATCCATGGACTTGCTGCGATAATCTAGTCGCTGTCAGCACGTGATATCGTGTTGCTCATGTCAAGTCCACTTACATTATTGAAGAGTGATTGATTTTGCACACCTCCATATGCCATGGCGAGATAGGTGACTGCACCAGCACCAGCGCTTTCACCCGCAATGGTAACGCGGCTCGGATCGCCACCAAAGCTCTTGATATTCTTCTGCACCCATTCGAGCGCGAAGTTCATATCGAGAAGACCTGCATTCAGTGCACCATCCTCTTTTACATCTTCTCCAGCCAAGAAACCGAACGCCCCGAGTCGGTACTGGACAATGACAGAAACGAAGCCGTTGCCGTTCGTGGTCATGATCTCGGTAGGATCAAGGCCTGTGGCAGAGAACAAACCGTATCCTCCTCCATCTGCTACTTGTTAGTTTGTGGATCCCATTGATGGATGTGCTCAACATACGAATCCAGAAGAAAACAGGCATGTCGCTCGCATTCGCCGGCGCATACACATTCAAAAACAAACAATCCTCATTCCCAACCTTGGAACCGAATCCATACGCTGCAGGCGTATTTTTTGAAGCGCCAGTTTGCGGGCAGATAGGTGGATTGCTGGTGGCAGCTTGCACGCTGGAGCGGTTTGTGGCTGGTAGTTGTGGAGCTGCGAACCTGAGGTTTCCTAGAGGCGGCGCCGCATATCGAATGCTTTCAATCTGAGTCAGGTACGACCCCATTTATAGTTACTGCGCAAAACGTACCCTTTGAACACATCGATGCTATTGTTGACATCGCGCACGCCTTGATATATCTCGTATCCCAGATCAACAGTTTTGGTCACCGTTCCCCTCGAAGCCAACGGATGCGCTACCACACCGGCGACGAACAGCACCAGCGCGCTACCCAAGAATCTCATGTCTGCCTCCTCTTAGCCAAAAGACCCTATGCGGTGGCAGTATGATGGACGAGCGAGCGAGCGATCTAAGATCGCGGGTCAGAGAAGGGATAGTAAATTGAGGGGGAGAAAAAAGGGAGTGAGACACAAAAACACCAGTGGTCCCAGCGCACCGTGGAAGGGTTGCGTCCTGGAGGCACGTTTAGGTCTAACTGCGGAGATTAGCCCACGCAACACTCATATTCCCGCGATGCCCGCCCATTCACAGTTTCATGACGAGATGTTCGTTCATCCGCCCTATATGTAGCGAATGGCACAGACAACAAGAATGCAATCGCGCTATGGCGTCTTCCAGACCACGGCAGACATTTGTTGATGGAGTGGCAATGCGCCTCCTTGCGCGCATATTGTAGCGAGTCGTTTGGCGCTACTGTTCGCCCTACAAACGCTTCCACGCCATCGTCGGTCGATATTTGGATTAAGCGGGACGGCTAAAGGAGAGCCGTGGATGCGTGCAATCGTTTTCGAAGATGATTCGATGGCGACTTCGATGGAAAGACGGGATCGCATTTCTTACAGTGTGTTGTCCGTCCAGCCTTCCCTAACAGGGGTAAGTGAAATAAAGACACCATAGGTAGATCCTGCTCTCGATTGACGCTCAAGGCAGGTGATGTGGCTGCATTGATGCAGAAAACAATCGCGTAATGGTTTTACGGTTCGTATGTAAAGATTAGAGGTCCGTATTCAGTCGTTGAGGTCGCCGAGGTGATTCAAGCGACGAAACGTAAGCAGATTTTGATAGATATTGACTTAATGTTAGGCGCATAGAAAAAGCCATCCGTTAACCAGGCACCTGGTAACAGGATTCGGTGACAATCACGTGACTACGCGGTGAAAATACATTACCTCGGTCAGGTCGAAGTTTGGAGTGAATTAAAAAGAGCAAAGCCACCAAAACCCATTTAAAACAATTGTTCCGTTTCTGTAACTAGGGACATAATGATAGTACTCAAGATGCATTAGCTAAACGTATGCATCACAATGGGAATCCGAAGAACAGAAGTCTTTCGGCGAATATGGCTACCCTCAGCTCAAAGAGATGAAATTGGTATATGTTGTTGTTGACTTGTTCTGTACGTTTGGGACAGGATAACACCGTAAAAAAAGACACAACAGATGAAGGCACATAATGACTAGCTTGCGCGGCCATACAAGACTAAATGCGACATGTACCAGCTATACGGCTTGTGGTAGGAAACTCCGCATATGCGGATGAAATCGGTACAAATATATTCCGGAAATAAACTGCATATGAACAGGTGGGCAGCATTCTTGTTTATGTGTAACTTCACCAAAAACGCCCAGCTTTGTACTCAGAGAAGTCTCACACCATGCTTACCTACACCTAACTAAATACAAGGGGCGAGTTCCCTATGCATAACTAAGAAACCTATTCTCAGTTTAATCGTTCCAATAGGTTTCTGTATCTAGTATACCTCAGTGACGCGAGAAACGCCATACCTAAAACGACTCAGACTAAAACTTATATCAACTTGCATCCAGCGAATCTCCCACGTGGTCGAGAAGTTCAGCGTTAACAAGCGAACAGAAAGAAATTATTGACTTGAAAATACTGCACAGAAGTTTTTATAGCATGCTTGCAGCAGGTAGGGTTTCTACCGCTAGGTCGTTTAATAAAACGAGAGCAGACTATTCTTATAAACTTTTCTTGCACATAATCTTTTGTTCTGGATCTGTGGAAGTGGGGGATTTATGGGCTACATGACGAGCAGTTTGCAGATGAAGTATTATAGAAAGAACACCAGTTACATTGCCATCCATAAACGCCATCGGCACCATATATACCCCTCAATCTGGTGAGACCGTTGTGATAAGTTGGGGGAGGGGAATCTGGGAAAGGAATGCACGATGCACGCACATGCGCATGCGCCAGTGATCTCAGCAATCGTGAGATCGTGAGAGTTCCTCAAAAGAAAAACCCCCCGAAGAAAACCCTTATGCATAAATAGACTATCTGCCGTTAATCTCCATTAATAGGACTCCGATCCTATTCATTATATCGAGCGAAGGCTCACGGTGAAGCCTACATGCCCAAATCCTCTACAACGCCAATCCACGTCTTGAACGGCACGGCCTTATCACCATGGCTACGCTTATACTGAGCATATTTCTCCATACGAATGCTCATTTTATCCGCATTCTCCAATGAGTCTTCGGGAATGAGGATTTCTAGTGAACCGTTGATGTCGTGAACACGAGCGAAGAACTCAACCCTGCCGTTTGCACGAATGGCATTTGCGACAGGTTGGGAAACGCCAGGTGAAATCGACGATGGAGTGGACTCGAACTTAGCTTGAGGTGTAACTGTTGTGATATGGATGGGCGCTGGCGTTGCCGTGGCGATACCTTGATGAATCGTGGAAGTATGCAGGGTTGTTGGTGGTGTCGTGGATTTCGTGAATTGCGTAGCGCGTTTACCCACACCCACGAAGTATTCAGCCGATATTTGAATGGTACCTGCTGGGACATCTGTGGTACCGAAAGGCTTAGTGGGCGTGTGGTTGGCGCTATCACCCAGTCCAGAGTCCGGGGACTGAGGGCCTTGTACCGTGACTGGCGAGTCATCCATTGTTACATTCCCAGAATCCTCAGCCACTTCTCGCTTGAACGGGTCCACGGCAGGCGCAGAGGCAGAAGAAGCTTTTGTGATGCGTGAAGATGTACGCTTTATGACACGCTCGGGGGTACGATCTCCAGCTGCGGCGGTAGCTGTAGTTTCCGGGCTCTTCGTCTCCCGCCCATCTTGATCCTGCTTTTCCGCGCTCTTGAATGTCTGCAATCTACTCTTTTGTTCGTTCGAACCTACAACTTTCGTATTTGATGGCAGAGGTGAGTCCTTGACATCCTCACCTCCAGTGGCAGCTGCTCGTCCAGCCCCGCGTCCAGTTCGGGTTCGCTTTGCCGGAGGCTCTACACTCTTCGCAAAGGTACCGTTGGGACCGCGCTTTCGATCTCCCTTACGCTTTATACCCCGGGTGGAAGGACGCACGTCGAGGTTTGTCATCTGGGGTTCGGGCTCCACAAATGACCCACCAAAGCGGCCGTCAGGTTTGCGCGGTTGAAATGGGCGAGAATCGAGATCGTCACCAGGTTCAACGGTAGCTGTAGCGAGAGTAACGTCGGAGTCTATTTTGAGCAGGCGCATGTTAGTAATCATGGTCATTGTATAACGGGGATCGTGAATAAAAGTAAGATTGTATAACGTACTTGGAGATTGTGCCTCGTTATCTGTATTAGGGGCACCGTTGCCAGTGTCTTTACAATCTGGTACTGTTGGCTGTTGTTAGAGGACTACTCAATCCATTCTGCAAACGCTGATACATGAGCAATGAGAGAGCGGGTACCGCGGAAGTATCCAGAACCGTCTCAATCAACAAAGCAGTGCTTAGGAACATGGCAGTACTTACCAGAAGCAATCGATTCTGTATTGGTAGAGTTCAATGAGCCAGATGCTGCCGACGATGGTTGGGCATTCAAGTGATATAGTGATCGAAATTTAGTTGCGGGGAAGTATTGGAAAGCAGAGGTCATGAAAGGCCACTCGTGTTGCGCTTTTCCGGTCAGTGTGCGCACGCGCTTGTATGCGTTATCGATCTTCTGATAGCCTTCGATGTCCCGGACTGGTTGAATCTTCTCTCCGAGTTTCGGATCATAGTTTCCGACATACTGCCACTTGAGCCACTGGCCGTGCTTGTGGTCTTCTGGGTCCTCACTGTTCTTAAGAACTTCACATAACTTGGTGAGTATATTCAGTTCCACATATCCGCCAGACACAGGGCAGCCTTGGTTGTTGGTTGCGGAAGCATATGTAGCGTTTCCTCCGTTGCTCAGGGCGGTTGTATTGTTTCCGCCGTTACCGTCGGTGTTCATGGTGGACTTTTATCAATAGAAAGGGGGGGTGGTAAAGAAGTTGAGTGTCCTGTATGGTGGGGGTTGTAAAATCTGAAAGTGGAGTTAGTAACGACCGGGTGGGTGCCTGCGTCGGACGGACCCGACTGTGGCAAGCTGCCAAGCCCTATGGGTAGACTCACCTTGTTGAAATGAGTCTCTGCGGCTCTTTGGCTTATATCAATAGAGAGATGGTAGTGTTTGACTGGTAGAGAGCAGAAATGGTTCCGGTTGCAGAGACTGTCGCTCCAGTCCCAGCGGTGCGCAAGTTGAGGGATGTTGGCCGCAGCGTTGAAACTGCAGGCTTTTGCGGCGGTCGATTGATGGTACTCGCCAATGTATCCTCACCCCGTGTGTATTTGCAATGGTCGATTGATCTACGGAAACAGTAGATCGAGTGCGGGTCAAGAGACAATGTGCGGAGATGGCTCGGGAAAGCGATTCCAAAGTCTCGCGTGTGAACTAATTTGAGTGTGTCACGTGCTCCACACACCACCATTGCACTTGTGTTGCACCTCTACTAAGTAGCTAATATCGTGTAGCATGACTATTGAAACTAGAAATTAGGTTTTTGATCAGCTATGTATATTCCAAAGCGATCGCCTTGTGCGACTTTGGACAATTGAAACCACCCAGCCCGTGACGTCAGCTCGGGGCTACTTTAGCTTTTGCGAGTCACTCTCAACCTTTCTTAGAACCTAGAGTACCATGATAAGTAACGGAAGCGGGTATATCTTCATCATCCTCTGCTTAGCAAAGATGAGAGCACCATTTTAAGCATCCTCTTGACGCTCACTGTACATGTCTGTGCTGCGACTCAAAAAAGCCTACCCTATAAGTACATGCCACATTTATCATATCGTGGTAAGGGGTTGCCTTGACCCAGTATCATCATCAATAGGTACTGTCACCTTCCGAGATGGGTTTTTCGGGAATGAAGGTACGACAGAAACCAAACCCAGTGCGAGATACAGTAGTTTGAAATAGACAAAACGTTTACATCATTGAAATGTCAGTTTCAGAAGAAGACTCGAAAGACGTTAGATTGCAGTTTCTTACTCAACAGATCAACTACTCTCCAATCATCCCCTACTACAATATTCCCTCGACCTCACTAAAATATCGTCGCCACCTTTTACGTGGAAAGGACCCAGGCGGCATTCCACCTCACTACAGACTAGGATCTGTATAAGATCTTTGCATTCCTCGACCAAAACCCGGAGGCAACCTGTGAATCGGGGGCCATCCTCCGTGCAATGCTCCATGAAGCCTCGCCGCCTTCATCTGTTGTCGTGGACTCAAATTACCCGCTGCAATAGCCTGTTGCTGGAGCCGCAGTATGCGTGGATCGATTGGAGAACCATCACCGTAGAGAAATGGATTTCTACCACCAGGGCCCATCTCGCTAGAATCTGGGAAAGTACCGAAAATGCCAGGATTCCTGGGGCCGCCAGGTGCGCCGAATCTTCCCATACGCGGACCTCCTGGGCTACCAATATGCCCTGGCATACCACCGCCGAAGCCAAATCCAGGCATACCAAGCCCTTGACCTGTGGCCCGCGGAGGTTGGTAGTTTTTCGGTCGCTTGACGGGATGATTTACTCTGAGATCCGATAGCATCGACGGGTTGGGCTTTCCGTTTGTTTCAAGCTCTTCCTTTAGATCTGCATATTGCTTCTTCACATAATTCAAGACTTCCCATGATTTTGGACGGCTATACTGTTCTCTCGTGAGACATGCTGCTATTGCTTTGTTGAGCTCCTCGGAATATCCCGGGGCGGGTTTATGGTGGTCGAATTGAAAGGGGAATTCAACTAGATTACAGATGCAGCCCATGACTGCGCCGAGCTACAGAACGGTCAGTCAAGAGGGCTTTTCTGTACATGTTCCAGCGGAAAGAGTACCTGATATACGTCGCTTCTGGTGCTGTAATTTTGATCTTTTTCAACCTCTGGAGACTCCCATCCATGTGTCAAAAATGATGCTCGTATTCGCTTCTTTCTCGTATCTCTGTATATCGCGCTACGCTGCAAGGCACAGCCAAAGTCTGCGAGTACCATGGTGTAGGCTACAAGAAGTCATGTAAGTCAGCAATATCCTTGGAAACGAGTGCCATGATGGTGTGCAAGGAGGAAAAACGCGATAGTGGGACGTAGTTCATGATGTTGCCTGACACCTCACTGAAGGAAATGATCTCATACGCACGTGTAGTTTGGCCATTCGGTAATGGATCCACATCGGTAACCAGTACGTTGGCTAGCTTTATGTCCCGATGCCAAATCGAGGGTCAGAATTAGAAAATCGAATTGAATCTTCAAGGGAAATGACCTACTTTGTTCCAATCTTTCTCTGCAGGTTTACCCTGGTGAGGTCCAAAATGGCAATACGATAACGCGTCAAAGAGCATTATAAACCATTCCCAAACATCCTTCTCATTGAAGAGTTCCTTCTCTTCTTGTCTCCGAACATTCAAGAAGTCATCCAAACCCCCTCTCGTAGCCCTCTCAAGATATATGCTAGCCTTCTGCTTTTTCTTGTCGACAAAGTGGTCCACGATAGAAGTGATATTGGGATGTGGCGGGCAAGATAAGAACTTGAGAACTAGGACTGGATACCGACCGATGTAAAAGTTAGCTAATCGTTGGTGCTTTTCAGGAGAAAATTTCGGTATGACATACTCTCTTGTACAGTGAACCCAGAAACAATGTCTTCTCTTTTGGCTCGCTTCTCAATATACTCTTTCCCAGTTTTGGCATCGCGAACAAGAGCTATGCCACCGTTCATCCCCCCCGAGTTATTTATCTTTTTGACGGTGATCCATCTGCGCTCTGGGTTCGTGCGTATTTCTTTCCACCAGGGGTCGGAGTGGCGTCTTTTTAGCGGTTCGGTCATGGTATCGAGAGCGTTGATAGCGAGCTGCAAGTTCCGCAAGCCTGTATCGTGGAGAGGGTATCATGTCAGGAATTACGGCATAGAAGAAGTTGACATATTATTCAATGCCCGTGACAGTCCAGCCCCACGACTCCTCAAGCTGACGTATTGTAGCCGTTGGCGGGAATCCGTGGGATCTTTCACACGCATACCACAAGTCGCGCAGACGTCCCTGATCTTCTCTTGAATTGAAGCGATCACCGACTGTTGTAATCAGCGGATACTGTTGAATGCGCCGTGGGTTAGGCGCGGCACAATTGACTTACCAAGTGCAATGGCGAAGCAAGCTACAAATTTACACGGGAATACCATGTGATTAGACATTGAAGCACCGCATAAAGCGCGCACATCGTCTTGCGCCATTTTCTGTCCCAGATCAGTTGAGAAGTGGTAGTGCGAGGTAGTGGTGATGCATACATCGACGATGGCTCGTGACTGTTTATGTGAAGGTCCGAGCTGAGGAATCGTTGGGTCATGTACTACCAGTAGCATGTGCGCAAGAGTGTTGTACTGATGACCCATCACTAAAACAAAAGTCAGCTTTTTGTAAATTCTTTCCAGAGTATGAGTCCATACCGTGAGTCTTCTGGTGAAAGCGCACATCGGGAAAATTCCGTCCACTAGCATCCCGATCTTGGCGGTAGAAGTAAGGATCGAAGCTATCGGGTCGCTGCGTTCTCCAAGCCTTGTTCTCATCCATCAGTTGGGCGAACCGTAGAAAACTATGCCTCTCTTCGCCGAAAGCGAAATTGCAGACATCACCGAGATGTGCGATCGTCCGTGTAGCCCAGATAGAGTCATCAGCAGGACCTATAGAGCGATCGGCGGGGAAGATGTGCAGCTGGAAAGCACGCTGCGCCATCAGTGATATCCATAACTCTTGACGAAAAGCAGCCCAGTAAATCGCTTGTCTGAAGTCCGGACCGTCAGTACCAGCGTAGGACTGCTCGGCAGAGCGTATGATTGCTTGAGTGCCGAAGAGGTGTCCCTGTGGATCAGAGCCAGTGATGGAGATATTCATTTCCTCCATCAAACGCAAAATGATCGTTGCCGCTAGGAGCGATTCGTCGCGAATGGAAACATTATCGTTCAAAGCTGGTATTAACGTCTCAAAGCAGCGCGAATAATATGCATCGGCAACGTACGGATCGAAGTCTGAAGTTCGACTGAGCTGTCGTGCAGATAGCGCGAGAATCGCATTCATCAGTGTGCTATTGTTCTTTGCACGGTGGACCAACATTCCTGCAAAATGGCATCGCATATCTATCATATCAAACTATGTTTGGTGAGATTAGCCATGGGATCGAGGGTAGAGGGATCGTACGAATGGTGCAACATTCTCGATGTAATGCTGGAGCAACATTGCTTCCTGTTCATGCTCCAGAGGCCAGAGGACGGGCTCGCCAGGTGGCTGTTGGTACACGAACGTATTCGTCCCATTCGGCTGCTCAGCAGAGCGTTGGACTGGCAGAAACCCGGGTGGAGAAACCGATAATGGAGGCTGACGAGGTCCGACCGGTGATTCTGCGTTAAGTAGTGATAGCACCGTCAGACCTTCAGTCGGACTCATGATAGATGCAGACGTATGATGACTATTGACCCCGCTCAATGAAGAACTATGGCTTGGGGAGAAACTTGGTGCAACGGATGGGCTGTCGCTGCCTCTCGGCTCGTAGTCTACATCGTCGTTGTACTGAGATCGAATATCCTGAGACTCATCCAGGAACTGAACTACCATGTACTTTAGACCGTGTTCTCGTGGGAGCTAAAGACCCTTACTTCGCGGTGGCAGTGAAACCCATGGCTGGGAAGCGCTGAAAGTCTCCTGTATAGAAGATCGCCGAAATCGTCTACCTGTCTCGTAGATGCAGTCCTTTCTCGCTCGTTCGCATCGTCCGCATTTGGGCTGTTTCCCATCACCTATCAAACTTTTAGTGCAGTTCACCCACGCATCTATTGGAGAGATTTCACATCGGTAATGACGAGTTCGGCACCGATTGCTGGGGAGCGTCGTTAGCAACACGACGAAGTACCAGTTAGGGACCAGACATCTCACCATGGCATCTGGAAAGTCCTTGTTCGGCGAGCTCGTAAGGTCGAGATACGCGTCGTCGGAGTGAATTTCCTTCCCCCGGGGGTAACAACGGCTCTGGCAATGTGCGGACGTGTTGGACGTGAAATGGCGCTAGATCAAAGCCGACGGCATAGTTTTGCAGGACGCTTCGGAAGGTCAGCGGTACCTCTGTCCAATCACGGAACCCCCTTTTCCAAAAGAAAAGTGGGTAATATCAGTTTTATAGCCGTGCTATCGGGCCGCGTCAAGGCGGGGTTTACCCCACAGTATAAGCGAATGGCGCCCTTTAGGAAGAGGAAACTTTCGCCGGAATCTATTTACCTTTCGTCGTATCAGCTCCAAAACGTACTGTATAGTATCCTTTCGCCGTGAGGAGGAATAAAATCTACCTTGGACCTTCTTGTCCTCTGTCAGACGTTATATCGTAGCTCGTTTCAATTGATACCATGCGCCTCGCCAGGAAACGGAAAGCCGGGTGCAGAAACAGCGGAAGCAGTTGTCGATTTGGCACTTTTTGCAGGCACCCTGTGCTGAGGGACGGATGCGATTGCGCGAATCTCGGGTATCGGCGATGATAGGTACACTGGGCGTACCGAGAAGCTTATCGAGGAACAACACGACAGGAAACAAGGCGATTGGTGTGCATTGTGACCAGATTTTCCTCGGACATGGGGAAGATACGAGCTTCACCGCTTGGGTACCGATGGGAGACGTTAGCGTGACAGGGGTGGGCTCATCTACTCGGAGAATGATTACATAGTAGTTGCGACGTAACAGCCAGCACTAGCAATCTCTAACTGTCAACAGGCCATACACTCGGTTGAGAAATCGAGGCCGACTTCACACGAAAAGCGAAGGAGAGCGGGCTTACTGACGAACAGGCGAGGTACGCTTTCAACCAAAACATGTTCTCGACTGGCCTTCTCGCAGATGGTCCACGGGGGTACAGCGACACATTTGAACGTAGATGGCTCGTTACCGCGTACGAAGTCGGTGACATTCCAAAAAAGACGCTATAGGTGAAGGCCACGAACCCTGGGCCACTCTCTTACAACTGCACGTTGTGCCTTGTATGTGGCTTACTTACGGCCCCTAATACCAAAATAACCGCATAGTTCTCACTGAAAGGTTACCAAACCTGAGCACGGGTCATTATATACAACTTGACACCCTGATTACCTGTCACTCCGCTCTCGGACACATAACTTAGCATTACTCCCTTTTATTCCGGCGACCAGGCATCAATCAAGCGTTTCAACTCCAACGTACGTCACAAACTTTGGAGGCCATTCCTTCTCCAATGCCGGAAGTCTTTCAGCAATAGGGAAAATCGTAGTGGAACTTGGTTGTTTTATTGTAGTAGACCACGAAGATCCAATATTGGTAAATGCGGTAGCCTTACTATTTTCCCTAACACAGAACTAAATATAAGCAGAGATTACGCCCTTTACAACAAGATCTTGTCAATTTCCTTGTTGTAGAAAATGCAGTTGAAAAGAGAGTAGCACTTCTTTTCACTGACGGAGACACATTTCAAAAGGAGACTTCCTGGAGTACCAGCCTATTTAAGAGAGCGGCGGGCTTTTTACGAAAAGGGCAAATGGTGTCGATGGAGAACGC
This sequence comes from Corynespora olivacea, assembly GCA_019202945.1. NCBI lineage: Eukaryota > Fungi > Ascomycota > Dothideomycetes > Pleosporales > Corynesporascaceae > Corynespora > Corynespora olivacea. The sequence goes on from JAGQEM010000268.1 coordinate 24,147, forward strand.
TTAAGCCGCGTTCGGATATTGACAGAAAGCAAGAGGCATTGACTGTAGAGTCTGAGACCAAATGACCGTTCGCCATCGGCAAAAACTAGATGACCAGTCCACAATCTCACAACCTTCGACTTCCTCACAAACTCAGGAATGTGTTTTGATAAGAGTCCAGTCACGTGAGTCACCAAAGTCATCGTTGTATCATCAAGCCTAGTCATACTGCCAGCGCTTTCTTTGAGAACGCTTCACGAATCATCAGGAAAAGCGACCTAATACCCATTCACCGAAATCAATCACACCAAAATCATAATTCGTTTGATGCGAAAAATTCACCAGACTGACTGGCTCATATCAACCTTTACTCTTCACTTCAACATGCACAAGAATGCAATTACGTCGTTCCCGAGTCACTACCACCGCCTTCTCCAGCCCGCAAACCTAAGTCCTAGCTCATCAACCAAAAACTTCATGAACATCGAAAAAGCTGCACGGAAATGTCCTTACGGCGTTGTGAACCTAAATGCCGTTGCAGAAGCGACTTCACTTCTCTCTGACTCGGCGAAACCCTTCCACCAGCAACTCCATAACTGGTTAGACGACAGCTATCTTCAAGGTGATGTTCTGAGACTGGTCGGCACCGGCGATGAGCCACTGGGCCGTCGCATTCGATCCGTTAAAGACCTTGCAAGTATATCCTATCCAGTTGCATAGCAAACCAATGCCCCACTGATGGAACGTTACTAACCTGTGACCTTCTGCAGAGTATGCTAGTCTGCGCATATAGTAACGCACGAGCACTGAAAGAGAAGACGAAAACGCAGCGCAGAATGGATCACGAACTGTACTTTTACGGACAGTTGCCTGACCGGGATGCCGCAGAGGAGGCAGGGCGACTTATGAGGAGCGAGTCAGCTGTACAAGCTATGATGGAGAGTGAAAGTGGCGTCGCCGGGCCCTCGACATAATGCTTTCATACAAAAAGCCGGTGAAAGGATATAGAAGATTTTCTCGCCCCGTGACTCGTGTTCACGATGCATGATGTCTCCACGTGGTTAAGTACACATTTGCGAATAAAGTTAACGACGCATTTCATCTCCCATCACAAGTATTTCTCACAGTGGCAACGAGATAGCATTGTGACTACAAGTACTTTATTGTCTTCTCAAGGCCAGGTTTACGTTCACAATATATTCTGCATCTACTCCAACAAGTTAAGCTTCAAGTGTCAAACTCAGCAAACAGTACCAGAGCAAAAATCGAACCACCACTCTAGCTGAGTAAAAAATGTTCAGACTGACAACGCATAATTGCCGAGTAGTAATTCACATTACATAGATATCGCTCTCCAGGTGACGTTATGTCAAGCCCGGTTAGACCCCCACGCCGCATTCAACTCTTCAGTACCTCTCACGATCCGGTCGCCTCGGCCACGCCGAGAGCGACTGGATAACCTACCGGCGGGTAAAAAAAGTGAGCATCTACTCCCTCCGCGCAAAGTGTCAGGAGCACAACTGGTATCGTTCTGAGAAACGAGGGCGAGATGCTATGTCTCATAGACGCGTATGAGAGGTATATGAGCGTGCTCGAAATACCGGTAGGTGAGGAAACGCAATGGATACCGGGAGTTCGAGCCGGTTTACGAGAGTACGGCGGGAGTGCCGACGTTGGCGGAGCCTGTGGAGGGAGTGTTCAAGGAGGTTTTTGATGGGGCGACAGTGTGTGGAGACATGGATGGGAGGAGGGCTAGATACGTGTGTAGTGTACGCGATGCAAAGGGACGGGACTGGGAGTTTTGGGGGTCGTGAGGAGGGAAAGAGGAGCGAGCGTAGGGTTAGTTGGCGTGGAAAGGGGGGTTGAGAGATGGAGAGGAAAACTTCGAGATCGCGGTGAATGCGAGAGAGATCCGAGTGGGAGATGGAGCTGAGTGAGATGGAGAGCGTTCATCGGGAAGAGCGATATGGATGATGATTTTGAGGCGTTCTCGTCGTCATCTTCCAGTACGATACACGCCGTTAGTCGGGCGCAATGCAACGTCGCTGATGCCTTGTAACGTGGACCTAAAATAGGACCAAAACTCGAGAAAGAACATCAGCATTCTAGTAAGAGTATTGGTTTGGATACTCTTCTTCGATCTAGAAATCGGATTTGGACTGTTGATGAATCGTTAATTACCTGACTCTCTTCTCACGGACCACTTGCTACTAGCACCACCACTCACACTCCCGCCAATTCCCGACCCCACGTCCGAAAAACCCTTCGCCCCTTCCACTTCGAACAGTGTACCCGTTTCGTTCCATTCATGATTGCCATACACATCCAGCTCGGCCCTACAAATCTCCGCACAATGAATAGCGCACGAGAAACGAGAAAACGACTGGTCCATACATACCATAAGCTTACGCGGGCAAACTCTACCAGTACCTCACCACTTATTCACGCTCACTTACTCGTGCTATACGCGCTAAAACGGCACCAGCAACCCGCTGGCCGAACACCGCTACAAGCGACGAAGTCCGATGCGCCGAAGGTAGCCTAGTTCGTTTCATTGGCCATGGCATGCCCCCGGGTGCATCACCTATTATTGTCCGAAACTTTTGATGGGCGCCTGCTGAAGTATCTACATGATGTTTTTGCGTGTGTACTGTGTATGTATGTATGATTGGGGGGCGTTGGCGCGATAGTGAGAATGAAGGGGCTAGGTAAGCGAGGATGACTGCGGCGTAGATTTTTCGCGCGAGTTGGGGCGTGACAACGCCCTGTGTTTTGCTTCAACGCAAGGCTGTGGAAAGGTGTAAGGGGCTTTGTGTGATGAAGCGAGCGGTGGACGCGGTGTTGGATTGTTTGAGGATCTGGAAGGTTGATGTTGGTAGCGCGCCGGTTGCTGTTTATGGATACAATTTCCATAGATCAAGACTGAGATTCGGCATGTACCAAGGGCGTTGGATGCAAAAGTACTGGCACTACTGCTCGATGAAGGAGTTCACTATTTGGGACGCCTGGGTCACGTGAGTTTTGAGCGACCATTTGGTACTGGCACCGGGCGCATCCTCTTCCACCTGTTGACCATCCCCGCATTTGTGTGCGCATCCCATCGATCTGGGAAAATGAACTCGGTGCATGGCAGCCGCTGTATGCCTTGTGGGATCGACTCCAAGCCATGTCGCAAAATGGTACGAATGAGATCAAAGTTCAAGTTACAAGCGCTTCCTCCCGCAAACGTTATTTCAGCTGGGAAGAGGGTCCTCACTCAGGAAAAAGGGAATGATTGATCTTCACATGGACACTTGTTTTGGGATGTATCTGTCAACGTCATAGGAGCTGCCCGTATCTCCCCTATTGGGAGGAGCTGGTTGCAGTCCGGACGTTCCGACAATGTTTGCTTGGGAATATAGTAATGGCGCCTTGGAAGGATGATAGCCTCTGGGCAACGGCCTGTCTGACGTTCCGTATGCTCGTATCAGGACTCATTGAGCATATGCTCAAGTTGATACATTATTCATGACCTCGCGATAAGACGAAAAGAGACTACGATGTGCACAAGTCCATGTTGGCGAGCCCTCTTTTGCCTATTTTACGATAAAGAGCCGCACGCACGCTGATGTTGGATCGTTGACATCGGGGATTTCTGGTATCCGGGCTTGGAAAAGCAGGGGTGCAATCCAACAACGGCTCTAATGATCCTCCCCCCTCCCCCCCAAGCAGGAAGAGCGAGTAGGAACAAGACGAGGCTGTGAGTAGAGGGGCACACGAAGGGCCCGGGAAGGCTAAAGAAAGAGTATTCTGTCAAGGAACCGTGTAGTACAGGCCCATAGCGGTGAGCGCAGCTTTCAGTGCTGTACATGTACGAACGCAGGACTTCAACGGAAGTCGAGGTCCAGGCGTACGGCGCGGCGGACGCCTTGCGGACCGGCCCCTTTTCGGGTGATGACGGCGGAGTGAGCGATCATCAGCAAGCCGGAACAGGCTGCCCGTCGATGGACTACTACCCCACGAATTGTCGGTGACACGACAGCCGCTGGAGAGGATGGCGCCCGCCGTCGACGTTCAGGTTCAGGTTCAGGTCGGTTGTCTCCACCGCCGCTCTGCAGAGGTGAGCGCTGATGACAAAGGCAGCCTCGGCTCTCACGGTCGCGCTAGAGCCGTTTCCGGCGTAGCGTGACTAAATATAGTTGGACCCATTCACTCCCTGCCGTGCACTGCCTCGCCCACCTCCTCTTGGCCCAGATCGCCCATCGCCCGCCGCATGTGCCTGCCCCATGGAGGAGCGGTGCAGTCTCAGCAGTCATCGGTATTGCTGCCACGCGCTGCTGAGGCGGCCTGCAAGCTGATGCACAGTGGTCTCCAGTCTGTCACTGAGGCGTGGTGCATCGTGCATCGTGCATCGTGCATCGAGCATCGAGGGTTGGGGTTAGGTCCCTTGCGCCGCAGGGCCATCGGACAGGCCCTGGCGGACTCCACCTCGCATATCTCCTAACAGTTCAAGCGTCGTTGTACGCAGGAGCCCGCTCCATCCCAATCCAACTGAGAAGAGGCCTTAGCATCCTTCGCGACGGCCTTTTCAACATAATGGCTGGCGTCGCAGCAATTTCCGATGAGGCGTCTCTCCCTCCCTGACATAGCTTACTTTTACATACCGCCTCTCCGCTCCGCCCTGCTGGCGAAGGCGTCGCCGCAGAGGACAACAAGCAGACGCAAAAGTATATTGCTTCCCCTGCTGGACGACACAGAGCATCCCTCCACTCCTAGCCTGCCATCCCTGCCCTACCCTCAGCTAATCCCGCCATCCATTCTGACCTCTCCCATTCATACCGCTCTCCCGGATATACTCGCAATCTAGAAGCCACATCTGGATATTGGAACTGGCTGGACTTCGCCGCATGCACATGCAGTAGGGAGTGCAGCCATTGTTGCAGCCTTGTGCGTCTGCATACCACCGTTGCTGCAGCCTCTTGGAACCTGGCTTGCCATCCCTATCTCCTCGAACACGAACCCGCAGCCGACACAAGTACTTTTACCATTGAAATGTTACCCAGCGCCCAACTGCTCACGACCCCATCGTCACATGCCACCTACAAGCAGGACGACTTGACGTACCCTGCCAAGTCGCTAATCTCTTCCAGCTTCATCTTCCTTCACGTTGATCAGAACAAAAACAGGCCAAAGGAAGAGATGCAACCAAGGCCAGGGAGTCGGACCAACGATGACGAATTGTGGTTCCGTATGGGCAATCGCAGGCGCGAGGAGACGGAATCCCATGAGCAACCGATACAGGAGCAGTCGGCCTACCACGTCACAGCTTCCCATCACACCCCAAGCAGGTCAATCTCGCCAGGTCGATACGCTCCGATTCCAGTGATATCCACGAGCGAAGCCGACAAGCCTCTCCCATTGTCTCCCGAGTCCCATAGAAAGAAGCATAAGCCAGCATCACTGCGCGGCCTTCTATCCCGCCATCCTTCCCATGAGACGATCAACTCCGCCCACCTCCAGCCTGATTCTGCCCGCTCCCATCTCCGATCGAGTTCGAAAGACGGAAAGTTGAGCCCTGAACCACATTTCCCACCCCGCGTGTCCTCCCGTAGCGCGCCCAACTCACCTCTCGACGTTTCGTCAAGTTCAGCATCCATCACTCGAGCTCAATCCACCTCCCCATCCTATCAAGGAGCGTCCACCTTCCAAGCCTACTCACTCTACCCCGCACCGCTTCAGACCAAGCCGCGGTCGACATCCACAGAGACCTACTTCGAACCCGGTGCTCCGCGTGGCGCCCGCACTTTTCCAGATACCACCAGACCAGCTACCGCTATGCCAAACGATCCCAGGATAGGAGGCCCTCGACCGCACACATGGCTGTCTCCTACGGAACCGTTCAACGACGACAACGAGTTCCATTTGTTCGCAGAGGCTACCAGCGGACTTCCAGGCGATTTTGACACCATGTCTCCACATGAAGCACCACGTCTACAGGCTTCTCTCTTCTCACGGGGTCGTCAGAATGACACAATTCCGCTCCCCTTCAAGGACTCCTCTGCGTTGGGAACATGGCAACCCAACCCCGGCGAGTTCATCCCCCGCCAGCGCCCGCGCGACCCATCGCCTCCCAGACCCTACTTCTCATATACACCCGAGTCAAACTATCCTCCCCGCGAAATTATCCCCCTCCCAAGCATGGAAGACGACTGGATTCCGCAGCCACGATCCCGAGAATTTGAGACGTCTGCCTCTGCTCTTCCCAACATGGACTTGTATAGCCAGCCCCAACCCAGCTACTCAGCCGCACCATCCAGCTCAGCTTTCCCTCGCCGGGCATCGTACGACCACCCTCCCACGTCACCGATGCCTGCGAACCTCGTCGCTGTCAACATGGAGCTGGAAAGGCTGGGCGTGGAAGATGAGCAGCACGACGACGACGAGTTGCCCAACTACGCCCAAAGCCAGGCAGAGATGCACGAGAGGAAGAGGGCTGAAGCAGCGGCAAGGGCACGAGAACTGGAAAACCGCTGGAACAACTCTCGTGGATGGATGGGACGGTGAACCTATCACACATTTTCCTGTATTTGGTCGCGTTCTAGCGTTTGTATTACTGCGTATTTTATTTTGCCTGCATTGTCTTCGCTTCTTCAACATTGATACCCTCACTTGATTGGTAGTCTACGTTGACACTTTAGGATGGATATTGGGCAAGTTCGTTTTCTTTCTTTGTTTTCATTTCACATTCTTTGTACATACACATACATACACATTGCGCTCACTTGTACAAAAGTCCGTTCAGCATTACTCTACACACGGTATACGACTCTCCAGCCTAGCAGGCAGAAATATTGTTAATGATATCATTATACTACACGCGCACCTATTCACCTCCTTCACCTCACCTCGCCTTGTCATGTCCACAACTCCGACCCGATCAGGCAAGTCTGCGTTACGCCCCGAATCATGATCGATCGACCGTCTTTACGGCCCCCCATCATCTCGAAACACAGTTAACCGCGCGATAAGACCAACACAATTTCCGTTTCACACCCATCCGATCAAACTAGATCCAGTGTCTCGTTTCCTTGTTCTACTTCGCGCCGGCGGCCCTGATGAAATCGCGCTTTGCACGGCATGTTCGGGAAGGGAAGAAAAGTTCAGGTCTCCACCGTGCATCGGACATTTTTGCGTGTGTGCCTACACAGCAAGGAATGAACGGTGGGTATTTGCTCGATTGATCAACTGCGATTGTCCATCCTGCGCAAGAGATCGTATTGCAAATGTAGGGACAGAGTAAGGTATCTCGTCCTTGTAATGAATCTTCCTTTTCCAAATTCACAACTCAATTGTATGGATACCTAGTGCACGCAGTACATCATATTCTGTAGCTTACCTACTCACCATGGTACAGGGCGTAAGGATTGGGTATGGACAAGGCGTGGTCTGCGCGTCCGGAACGGGGCATTGGAGATCGTGAGATGAATAGACTATGATGGGATAAAACTAGGCCCGATTACCACTAACTAAACTGACGGCTTTAACAAAATCTCCAAAGACCCGCCCCGGACGCGTAGACCACACGCCTTGTCCATACCCAATCCTTACGCCCTGTACCATAATATGTAGGTAGCTCTTCAAACCCGTTTTATCCTATCCTGTCCAGTCCGCTTCTGTCCAGGGAGAAAATCAAGTCAAGTCAGCCTTGAAGAACGCCTCGACTATTTCTCAAAGTGGTACAAGCATGCCATCGCGGCTGCATGCATGCACAGCCTAGGATGTTCAACTGTAGCGAGTGGACAACGACAGGGAATGTCTTTTTTCTAACTTTACGTGTCAGGGCCCTCGCTTTTGGTTTTCACTTGACGACTCGTACTAGGAGATCACTGCGCGCCTTACCGGTACAAAGGTATACACTGGGAAGGAGCGCGGGAGATGGAAATCATAATACGGGAAGGGCTGGTCTTACGGTGGCGCTTCCTTACCGCGTATGTACGGTGCCCTTGAGTTGACATGGAGTTTTTGTGTAATTTTAGAGTTGAAACGGGCATGCTCGGTATCCTAATCCCATGCCGCTCTCTTCGCGCCGGCCTTGCAAGAAAGAATAAACAGCAATCTGGACGATGCTTTTTTTTTTGCAAAAGGACTTTAGCGCTGCCACGAGGGGTCGAGCATCTTTTGCCCCGGAAATTGGATATAATGCGCCGTTAGCAAAGCAAAAATCAAGGGTTTTTTTTCTTTTCTTCAAACTAACCGCTTACTGACGGTGCTGTGACATGATGCCCCCCCCCTCCCCACTTCGAAGTAAGCAGAATGGTGATCGTCGACCGTTGAGACTTGGAGCTGTGGATCCTGCCTGCCTTGTCTTTCGTGTACAAGGAGGGCTCATGAACAGAGTGCCCCCCGGCTTACATTGGAGAGAAAGGTTGGCTGTGGACCAATCGGCGATGAGGATTTGATCAAAAACTCACAGGGAGGGGCACTCCGTTCATGAGTACGATGTGTACAGTAACATCGGTCGAAAAGTGGAGTTCTGGGCCAAACCTCACCTAGTGCGGGGGTGGGTGTGTGAATTGTGGGGGCTGAAAAGTGGGTTCATGGACAGCGTCTTGGCCCGGTATGACGGCTGTTCGTAGCGCCATTAGATATGCATGTTATAGTATGTACATGTGTGTATACGTACTCGCTAGATATCGAGCCGAAGGGAACGGCAGATAGACGGAGGTAGCGGACCCGAGTTCCCAGGGCTAGACATGTATTATCGAGACCAAAGGATAAAAAAAGAGGGAGAAGAGGTACTTGCAAGCTCACACGCAAGGCTGTGACCAGGTATGCGACCCATCAATAGCTTGGCTTGCTCTTTCGTACGCTGTAGCCCTGGAGGGGGAAATCCGGCGTAGCGTTTTGTGTAGTAGTGTGGCCGACACTGCGACCATTCAATAGTATCGCGACTCTGCAACTTCCAAAAATCCGCATCCGTTGCTGATTCCAAGATAAAGCGATGCAGATGCGTTTGGATTGAAAGCGATGCCCTATACCGTTCATGCCTGCATCGAACTCGTATCTGTAGGGGAGCTTATTTATTTATTCTGCATCTGACGAGCACGCGGCGGTATACACGAAACGAGAAGAGAAAAGATCGACGTATTCCCGCCTATCGCGGTGCCTGCTGGAGTGAATAATCTGTTCGGCGACGTTGTGCTGGGTTTATTATTCGGCCGCTGAGGTACATGCTGTCGCGGTAGTGATTATGGGGGCTGTGCGCACGACGCGGGCCGGAGTGCATACATGTCGATGCCGGTTGGTTGGCGGGTTAGGCACAACGGCGAACCGAAAATAGAAACAGTTTCAACATCATGAGGGCTCTTGTGATACTGGAGATTAGTGATCTGGACAATGGGCTGTGTTTGAGGCATGATTTGATCTGGGGATAAAGAAGCGGTGTGTCGGTGTTGAAAAGAGTTTCGATATTGAGTGGCTGGATTGAGAAACATCGCCGTGAGAATTGCAAGGTAGATGAAGATGAAAAAGAAAGGGTGTGACAGTGAAACATGGAAGGATGAGTTGATGGTATTAGACGTTGTAAGAATAGATGATGCGGGATGGAAAGCAATATGCTGAATGCGGTGCGATGTTATGCAATGCGATGCTACGAGAGAACGCTGGAGGAAATTCGAAACAGGCTCAGAGCAAGATCTCTTACCTACCAGTGGCGCCAAGTTTGAAAGGGTGAAGCGAAAGTTGAGGGAAACTAGCCGCTCAGACTTTGCTCACCTTGTATGGACGAGGAGATGTAATGTTGTCGTCATCCCTTGCTCGCTTTGACGGTCGGTTTCCTCCAGGTGGCGATACTGGGGACAATGGCCCTAGAGGCGTACGGATCGCCGTGGTCACAGTCGTCGTCTTACAAGTCAACGGACGCGACAACACAGTCAACTTTTTTGAGGATACCTTGGCAGTCAGACTCCTTGTATCCTTACCAAAGAATCTTCCAGGTACTCGTACAGGTATGGGTACGTTCGTTTGTTGCAGATAGTCTGAATCAACCAGTGTCCAGAGTACCCTGCGAAGCTCCAGATCCTTTTGCTTGAAGTTCGGATCTTTGAGTTTCGCGGCCACAGCCGCGTCATGGAGCTTACTGATATCATCTCTAGTCTCAGCAATATTGGTCATGATGACCCAGCGATGGTACTTGCTGGACGACACGAACTTGAGCTGTGTCTTAGGAAGTGGAATCGCTAACGGTCCGCCCTTTTCGATCCTCGCCCACGTCTCCTTGCGAAACCACTGTGCAGTCCAGCGAACGGGGATAGCAGAGTATTCCTTACCCCCGTTTGCCTTTGCGACGTTGACGTCAGCCCACGTCTTGCGGAGCTGCACATGAGTGCCGAATTTCGACTTATCTTGGGGGTTAATGATGGCGCCAAACATGAAATTTTCCCATGCATAGCCCCACTCAGCAGAGTTTGAAGGATAATCGAGACGTATAAACGGTTCAGTGAGACCACCGCGACGCATAGCGCCGTAGGCGTGGGCAAGTTCGTGCATAACTGTCGTGGCGAATTGGAAGTCGTGACGGAATTGGTCACACTTGGAGCGCGTGCGGTATCCGGTTTCCTCGTCGCTGTAGAAGTCGAGCATTCTGTCGTTTAGCTCTATCAGTACGGAGGACTTGTATTTGAAGGCTTTGGAACAGGCTGATGTGTGTGGTGGACGGCGCTCTAAGAAGCGTGTTCGTCCCCATAGTCGCTCTGTGCCTGAGCCATTCACCCAGCGAAAGATGACGCAGTGCTCAAGGCAGTGAAGCGCCCTCCTTACACCATTGATATAAAGCTTGATCTCGGCACTAGACTTTGAAGTTATGGGGTTGGTCAGGAAGGCTTTGCCAGTTGCGGAATCAACCTGTTGGTGCCCGTATGTAAGCGGGACAAAAAACTCCAGTAGACTATCATACTCAAGGAAGAGGGAAGCTAACTGGAGTGCCTGGCGAAGATGAAGACTCTTTTCTAGGAACGAAGGATCGTGGAATATGGGGTGAATGGGATTGTCGAGGTTGCCAGAGAGTACGGAAGTATCGTTGAGAAGTTTGAAGCGATCGTTCTTGTTCGCAGCTGTGATGAGCTCGTTGATTCCGAGGTGTTCCGTACACATTGTGATTTGCAGGATCTTTCGTTGGAAGGTGCGGTGAATTGGAGGACATGATGACTGCGAGGGCAGCTTGGAAAGATTGTGTCGAACAATAACATTGTGAGATTTGTGAGAGACCAAGAAGAAAGAAACAAGATAGAAATAGACTGGGACAACGCTTTTTTTGTCTGTCACGGAGTGTTGGACAGGAGAGACAAAGAATACGCATCAAACAAAGAACCTTCTGGGAAGCGAGGCAAGACGGGTGTGTACAGAACGATCGAGAGGTAAACCAAACGATGTCCGTATCGTGGCTCGCCAGTGAGCCCACACTTTTTTGAGATCATACAGTGTCTTACAGTTGGTGGTGGTATCTGCTTTGGAGAAGTATGTTATTTCTTCTAATGCCACTGTCGGATCTCGTTAGCGTGTCAGAGGTTGGTAAAATAAACAACTCCACAAGCTGGCAGTTGATAGGTTCATCAACAGGGGGGAGATATCTGAATCCATCGTCACTGTCGCACACTCTGGTAATGATTTCAACAACGTTACTGTCATTATCACGTGCTTTGATAAAGTTGGACAGCTTGTCCTCGCGGTCGCAACTAACGTGTTTGATCAGTAAGTGGGTCGGAACAGTATGTGGGTCACCCCACCAAGAAAATCTACCATCACTGAGCGATTACTCAACACCACCATGATAGATTAAAATATAGATAAAACTAATAGATTTATGCTATCTAGATGTACACTGAGTCCTTTTATGTCCTTGAACGTGATAGTTACTGCAGGTTGGTAGTGCCTGACGCCGTCCTGGTTAATCTATCTGATTACCCTCCTTAACTACCCTATTAGCCTCTGCAGCTAGCCTCTGGCCTTCCTGAGCCTATAGAGCGCCTCTATGGGTAATGTACTATTGCCGCTATGTCTGCTTATATTATTAGTGTTGACAGGCTACTTGAAGCTTTGTATTCTCCTCTATAAGGATAGTAGCTAAGTGCATAGCAAGTTAGTAACCTTTAACAAGCTAGCTAATAGCTAGAGTAGTAGGGCTCTAAGACTAATAACGAAGTAGGTCCTAGATATATTAAGCCTACTACTAAAGCTAGTCTATTAACGTAAAGCACCAGTGAGCCGGCTACCCCAGTGAGCCGGCCACTTTTTCTTAGCATCACGAACACCATGTATGAAAAGTGAATTTATTCAATACTAATAATAGAACCTATATATGATATACTTGTATCAGATTCAGAATCTTCTTCTATATCTTTCTAATACGTACGAGCGTTGTGTCTAGTCCCCCTACAATTACTACAGCATCGTTGAGCTGGCTGGGTCCTTTCTTGACTACCTCTACTACTACCCTTCTTAGACGTCGTATGGGTAGTAGAAGCACTTTTAGCTACCTATAATACGCCTGTACTAAACTCTATTATACTGCCTG